>NW_026844064.1:48711373-48723873 GCF_029531705.1 Pantherophis guttatus | reverse complement strand
TCAAGGGTGGTTTCTTCCCAGCCATGTCCCATCCCATCCCATCCACCACATGTCATACTGCAAATATAAATGGTTGATTGTGTGGCAACTCTCCTCCTCTTTTAAACCCTTTCTAAAGGTCTTTTTGTTAAATACACCCAGACACCATTTGACAGATGAGTGGCTAATTGCTCTGCGAATTACCTCCATCGATTCTTGTTTCATGTTGCGCCAAACAAACAAAAGATATTAATGCTTCAGAGAGGGGGGGGGGAAATGAACCATGACCTTTCTCTGCAAACACAGCTTGCGGCCTCTGATTATTGGTGATTCCAAAGAGCAGTGGTCAGTCACAATCGCTGTAACTCTATGATCACTATAATAAGCTTCCCTGACCTTCTCTGCCATGTTAAGTGGTTTAAATTTATTTGCCCAACAATACCGAAGCTTTCATTTAAAGTCACAGAACAGCCAGTTGAACGTTAAGAGGCCATAATGGGGGTTAGTTGAGGGGTGGGTTGCTAGCTATTTATTTACTTGCTTATTTATTTACTTCGGCGCGCCTCGAAAATCTGCGCTGTGGGACGTCTATATACCATAATGCTAAAATTGCCATTGGGTAAGGCAATCCTGAACCACGATTCCAACCACGATCAAACGGAAGGTTCTAAAAGCTTCTCAGGTTCTTCAAGAATAGATCAAAAGCAGGGGTGTCGAACTCAATTTCATTGAGGGCCACATCAGGGCTGTGTTTGACCTTGGGGAGCCTGGGTGGGTGTGGCCAGCTCGATGTCATTCATGTTGGGGGTGCCTGTGGTGGCTCGAGCACTCTGCCAGTGAAAACAGGCTCCTGAGCTCCTTTTCGGCTGCAACAACCTTCTGCAACTCTCCGCCAGCTAAAATGGAGCTTGGGAGTGCCACCTGTGACCCTCACAAGTTCCATTTTCAGCTGCAATGGCCTCCTGCAACCCTCTGCCAGCTAAAATGGAGCTCGAGAGGGCTGCACACAGCCCTCCCGAGCTCTGTTTTCACTGGCAGAGGCACTGCGGGCTAGTTCTTCACTGTTTCCAGGGCGGCCTTGCGGACCAGATGTAAGCACCCATGGGCCTGACACCCCTGATCAAGAAGCTCAACATGAAGGTAGAAAGATGATGTGTCTCTCCATCCCTTCTAGTGTCTCTCCATCCCTTCTAGTGTCTTCTTTTTTTGTTGAGCATCATTTCCTCTTGCTAAAAGCAAGAGGAAGTGAATAAGGAAGGCCAATTTTGCCACGGCTCTAGAGGTATCTGTGAAGGGGGCTCAACAAACTCCAGCTGGTGGTATTAGATTCAACTATGAGATTGAGGCTCCATTTTCTTGAGGTGGAGTTCAATAAATAGTGATGAATTTGCACCTTCACCTTTGAGCCAAGTGTCAATGTTGCATGCACATACAAAGGAGCAGGGATTTTGATCACATGGTTGCAAATTGTACTTGACATTTTGAATGGGGAACAAGTTGTACCTTTCTGATATATAAATTATTTATTTGGAGAACTGGGTCTTCTCTTCTCTTTCTTTCTCTTTCTCTTTCTCTTTCTCTTTCTCTTTCTCTTTCTCTTTCTCTCCTCTCCTCTCCTCTCCTCTCCTCTCCTCTCCTCTCCTCTTCTCTTCCCTTCCCTTCTCTTCTCTTCTCTTCCCTCCTCTCCTCTCCTCTCCTCTTTTCTCCCCTCCCTTCCTCTCTCATCTTCTCTCCTCCCCTTTTCCAATGTAGGAGAAGGAGGTGCAGAACCTGGGGGCAGAGTTAAAAGAGAGGTCAGTCTAGAATCCCTACATAGTCACAAGTGAATTAAGTACAACCTCCCTTGAATTTCATTGGCCCTTATCTAACTCAAAGCAGGCTGATTGAGAAGATTTCTTGCGTAGGTGTGAGTAGCAATAAATCAATTTAATTGGACCTTCATGTGTAGACCTGATCTTTTGTGCCTGACATACAGTGATCTATCAAATTCTTTTTAATGACTTGCAATAAGACCAAAGTGGAAACTGGAACTATTCTCCAATTAAGAGCAACTTCACCTGTAAAAAAAAATGGAATTATTTCCTAAAAGGGTGTAACAAGTAGAACAAAGAGTCCCTCTTTGATGGAGATGTGCTGTTCAGAACTGCAAAATATAGATAAATAAAATAAATAAACTCTTATGATTGCTTTCCCTTTTTCCCTTCCGACATTGTTTTTCTGCTATGGTGTTTAACTTTGCTTCATTAAGAGTCTCGGTGGTGCAGCGGACTAAAGTGCTGTTAAGTGCTAGCACTTAGCTGCCAGCTGCCTGCAATTAGTGCAAGTTCGAATCTCACCAGGCTCAAGGTTGATTCAGCCTTCCATCCTTTCGAGGTAGGTAAATTGAGGACCCGGATTGTGGGGGCAATAAACCAACTTTGTATAGAACACCGCCGCTTGGGAGGGGGGGCAAAAGCCCTAATAAGCAGGTATATACAAAAAAGTATGCAGGCTATTGCTATAATGCATTGTAAGCCTCCCTGAGTCTACGGAGAAGGGAGGCATATAAATTGGACTAATAAATAATAAATAAATAATAAAACCATATAACCATATTATTGTCCCATAACCCTTATCTATCTGAGCCATTTGTTGGGGGGGAGGGAGGGAGAGAAAAGGTTCCAGTACCGTCTCTGCATCTCAACCCTCCAAAAATTATAAAATGTGGATCAGAACAGTTAATACATCCCCTTCCATCTTTTACACTCAGGGTTTTATTTCCAGAGGGTTAATGATTGTTCTTCTTTGGGATACAGTTTTCTTTCTTTCTTTCTTTCTTTCTTTCTTTCTTTCTTTCTTTCTTTTCTTTCTTTCTTTCTTTCTTTCTTTCTTTCTTTCTTCTTTCTTTCTTTTTAAATCAAATGGATATTGACTAAATTTACATTTTTTTAATTTCATTTTTCATCTCACTAGCTCCCCCTCCCCATTGCAGTTTGGGCTTGTGCTTTTCCAGGTGAACCGCCCTTCCAAGTCTTTTAATAAAGTGAATTTCTTCACATGGTTAGTCTTTCTGAAGCGCTAAAGGAACCCTATCTATCAAGTTTTCATGTTTGCATAATAAGCAACACAAAACAGCTACCAAAGCAGTTTGTTGTTGCTTCTAGCAGAGGGCTTATGATAAGTAGATTACAAATTAACAGAGATGGAAGGGACCTTATAGGTCATCTTGTCCAACCCCCCACTCAAGTGGGAGACCCTATACCATTTCTGACAAATGGCAGTCCAGTCTCTTCTTGAAAGTCTCCAGTGATGAAGCTCCCACAACTTCCGAAGGCAACTTCTGTTCCATGGGTTGATGGTTCTCACTGTCTGAAAATGTCTCTTTATTTCTAGGCTGAATCTCTCCTTGTTCAGTTTCCATCCGTTATTCATGTCTGGCCTTCAGGTGCTTTGGAAAATTGCTTGACCCCCTTCCTCCTCTCTGTGGCAGCCCCTCAAATATTGGAACATTGCTATCCTGTCTCCCCTGGTCCTTCTCTTCACTAGACTAGCCATGCCCAGTTCCTGTAACTATTATTCATACATTTTAGTCTCCAGTCCCCTTATCAATCTGGTTGCTCTTCTCTGCACTCTTTCTAGAGTCTCAACATCTTTTTTATAGTGTGATGACAAAAGTGGATGCAGTACTCTAGGTGTGGTACTCTCACTAGGGCTTTATAGAGTTGTATTAGTATCTCACTTGTTCTTGATTGTATCCCTCTGTTAGTGCAACATTAACAGAGGGATGCAACAACGGGCTGCAAACGGGCTGTTTCTGGCTTCCGGAGGGCCTCCGGGAGGGAGGAGGCTGTTTTTGCCCTCCCCAGGTTCCTAGAAAGGCTTTGGAGCCTGGGGAGGGCAAAAAACGGGCCCACCATGCTATCACATACCAAAAGCAGGGGAGCACAGGGGAATCATGCGTGCATGCTGGGGGTGGGGCGCATAGAATTATGGATGTGGGCACATGTGCATGTGACCCCCCTCACTCTCTCCCACTTTTGGCACATGGTGGCAAAAAGGTTAGCCATCACTGCCCTATATCATTTCTGACAAATGACAGTCCAGTCTCTAATTGAAGGCCTCCAGTGATGAAGCTCCCACAACTTCTGAAGGCAAGCAGTTCCATGGGTTGATTGTTCTCACGTTCAGAAAATTTCTCCTTATTTCCAGGTTAAATCTCTCCTTGTTCAGTTTCCATCCATTATTCCTTGTCTGGCCTTCAGGTGCCTTGGAAAATAGCTTAACCCCCTCCTCTCTGTGACAGCCCCTCAAATATTGGAAGACTGTTCTTATGTCTCCTCTGGTCCTTCTCTTCACTAGACTAGCCATGCCCAGTTCCTGCAGCTGTTCTTCATATGTTTTAGCCTCCAGTGCCCTAATCATCCTGGTTGCTCTTCTCTGCACTCTTTCTGAGTCTCAACATCTTTTTTATAGCGTGGTGACCAAAACTGGATGCAGTACTCTAGGTGTGGTCTTTCTAAGGCTTTATAGATTGGTATTAGTATCTCACTGTGATTTTGATGAATCCTTCTGTTAATGCCTTGGTAGCACAGTGGACTAATGCACTGTTATTAACACCTGCTGCTTGCAATTACTGCAAGTTCAAATCCCACCAGGCTCAGGTTGACTCAGCCTTCCATCCTTTCAAAGGTAGGTAAAATGAGGACCCAGATTGTGGGGGCAATAAGCTGACTTTGTGTAAATATACAAAAGGATGAAGGCTGTTGCTTAACGCATTGTAAGCCGCCCTGAGTCTCTGGAGAAGGGCGGCATATAAATTAAAGCAAAAAAAAAATGCACTTTAGGATTGCATTGGCTTTTTTGGCCCCCGCCACACGCTGCTGGCTCATATTTAATTGATTGTCCTCTTCATTTTCCTTCCACCTTGTTCATTACTTGATCTTATTTCTTAAAAGACAGTGGAAGACTGGAAATGTTATTTCATTTGGATGGAAGACACAGAGGTTATATTCTGTAGAAGAATGATGGCTTTATGATGAGTGGAATTGAACAGTTGCCAACACTTGGACGAGTGGTTTCATACATCAGTCTGATCCTAAACAGTTTGTGATCTGTGAGTAGACCACTCCTAGCTCCCTGAACAAAAGAAGGAGGACAAAGAAAGGAACAGGGTTGTCTCAGAAACATATTACAAGAATTTACTCTTTGTAAAAAAAAAAAAAAATTGTTGTGGAGTGTGTTTTATCTGAATTTTCCACTGGGAAAAATTATCTACCAAAGGGCACAGAAAGTCACATTTAGTCCATACAATGCTTGCCAACCATTATTAATTCGCTAACCTAGTTTGTCCCTTGTAGAGATGCCAGGAAAATGGTTAAATGGAGTTGAAGAGTTGCTTGAAACTCTGGGTAGATGGGAGAAATTGAAATCGTTTCACCATGTAACGGAGTGAGTCATTAACATATTTCACTTCTGCTATGGTATCCCAAAGGACCCACCCCCTCCCTTGAAACAAGGGGATAGTAAATCCATTACTTTCATTTTATAGAGGTATGGAAATTGTACAAATTTATGCAGCCGGTGAGTGGCAGAAACAGTAATGGAACCTAACCGTTCTCCCTGGGGTAAAACCCCAATCAACGCCTTTCACTATTTCTTGGGGCTGTGACTACGTTCTTGATTTATTCAATGGGTTGGTTGGTTAGTTGGGTATCAAATTTATCTTCCCATTCTCCCACTATAAAAAAATTAGCTTTCCTGAGGCCTTACCAGGACACACAGTTGGAGATCTTGTCTTGATCGTGATCTAGGAAAGATCTTTGAGGTAATATTTTTATTTCCTGTTCTTATATGAATGAGAATTTGCTCTCTTTGGTTTCAGAGAAATAGGCTGTGCGGTTTTTGTTATTTAGTTAAAGGTGACCAATGTCCTGTCTTTGTTTATACATTTGATTTATAATCCATCTTTCATTCAGAAACTCAACAAAGCAAATTTGGCACTCCTTCTTCCATTTTTTTCCTTACACCAATAACTTTGTATGGTCAGGGAGAGATGGTGATCATTGGTAGCTTCCATTACTCAGAGAGGACTAGAACATGGTTTCTTGACTCCTAGTCCAATAGCTTCACCAACTTTGGCCTATTTTGTGTCAGATTTCATCGTTCCAACATTTGACAGGGAAAGGTCAAACAATTTTAGAAAGGAAATGCCCAGTTATTTCGTTCCAATAAATAAGGCTTCCATTATAAAGATTAGCCCCTCGTTTATGAGGTGATGCCGTAAAGATGTTTATGAGGTGATGCCGTTAAAAAAAATATTTGCTTCAAATTTCTGATTTGAACACTCTTTCATTCACTTTCTCAATCAAAACTGAAACAGAAATAGCAATAGCACTTAGCTTCACAGTGAGTTACAGCCCTCTCTAAGCAGTAGTTTATAGAGTCAGCATCTTGCCCCCAACAGTCTAAATCCTCATTTTCCCGACCTCTGAAGGATGGAAGACTGAGCCAACCTTGAGCCAGTCAGGATCGAACTGTAGGCGGAAGGCAGAGTTTGCATGCAATACTGCATTTTAACCACTGGGAAGGAAGGAAGGAAGGAAGGAAGGAAGGAAGGAAGGAAGGAAGGAATTTCCTTCCTTCCCAGTATTTCCCAGTACTTTCCCAATATTTGAGGGGCTGCCACAAAGAAGAGAGTAGCAGTGTTCATAGACATCTCATAGACATCTCTCCATACTTTGCACCTGAACGCTGACACTGCAAGCTTCACCAGCTCCTGTAGCCATTGTGCTCTTGGTAGCAGTTTTGTGATCAGGGCAGGGGTGAAATCTAGCAGGTTCTGACAGGTTCTGGAGAACTGGTAGCAGAAATTTTGAGTAGTTCAAAGAACCGGCAAATACCACCTCTGGCTGGCCCCAAAGTGGGGTGGGAATGGAGATTTTGCAATATCCTTCCCCAGGAGTGGGGAGGGAATGTGGATTTTGCAGCATCTTTCCCCTGGAGTGGGGTGGGAATGGAGATTTTGCAATATCCTTCCTCTGCCACGCCCACCAAGCCACACCATGCCCACCAACCTACGCCCACAGAACCTGTAGTAAAAAAAATTGGATTTCACCACTGGATCAGGGCATCAACATAACAATGAAATATGTAGTTGGGCTGTTGTACGTATTGTGTGTTTTCAAACATTAACCTTATTTATGCTGAATGGCCATGGGAGGTGTAGTTTTGAATCATCCATTGGGGATTTTTCTTCCCATTACAAAGCTGGGTAGAAGAGCATCATCCAAGGTGACTTGCCTTCACCTTGACAAGGCACTTTGTCCATGGAGACAGCCCAATTCTCATCAAGACCAAGATATGACATGCGTCCTCTCATCAGAATGATGCAATTCTGCTTGGCAAGGGGTTGTGCTTTGCTTTGAAGGCTTGACTGGCAGTTCCAATAACCAGTATTAGCTGACTGGAAGCATTTGAAGGCCTGCAAACATCTACAAACCACGCCAAACAATGTGGCTTCTTTGTATTATTCGTGGAAGTGCAAAGGGAAGGCCCTAGCATCGCAAAGAAACTTAAGGGCTTTGTGTCAGCCAGATCTCCAGCATGGATTTTTCCAGGGGTGAAATCCGGCAGGTCCTGACAGGTTCTGGAGAACCGGTAGTGGAAATTTTGAGTAGTTCAGAGAACTGGCAAATGCCATCTCTGGCTGGCCCCAGAGTGGGGAGGGAATGGAGATTTTGCAGTATCCTTCTCCCAGGAGTGGGGAGGGAATGGGGATTTTGCAGTGTCCTTCTGCTGGAGTGGGGTGGGAATGGAGATTTTGTGGTATCCTTCCCCTGGAGTGAGGAGGGAATGGAGATTTTGCAGTATCCTTCCCCTGCCACGCCCACCAAGCCATGCCCACAGAACCGGTAGTGAAAAAAATTTGAATTCCACCACTGGGTTTTTCCTCTGATGCCTGCTTGCTATCGGCTGCCATAGTAACGGGGGAGGGGTGGCATTTGGGTTTGGGAAGTGAGCTGGTGAGGTGAAGGCCCCTGTGAACTAAAAGGAAGATTTGCTCTCAAGAATTACTGCGCTGCTGAGTGGAGTTGTTTACACCCAGTCAAGGCGAACTGTCCTAGAACTCCAGATGGATGAAAATACCTGAAGATGAGCTTCACATGACATTATGCGGGACAGGGATTGGCCATTCAGCCTGGGACCCTGGGGGAGGCGGAAGGGATTTGGGGAAACTTTCAACCTGTAACTTTCGTGCCTTTTGAATCAGATCTTGCCTTGCTTTCGCTGCTATCATTTCAAACTGGATATCCAGAGCCTGGATAGCTCTGCAGACAAAGGCACTGTAATTTAACACCAGCTGTCTGCAATTAAAGTAAGTTCAAATCTCACCAGGCTCAAGGTTGACTCAGTCTTCCATCCTTTCTAAGGTAGGTAAATTGAGGACCCAGTTTGTGCGGGCAATAAGCTGACTTTGTATAAAATATACAAAAGTATGAAGGCTATTGCTTAACGCACTGTAAACCGCCCTGAGTCTCCGGAGAAGGGCGGCATATAAATCAAATTTAAAAAAAAAAAAACTCGGTAAAAGTACCTCTTCACTACTTCAATGGCGTCTTCAATGGTTTTTCTTTCTTGGGTTTCGAACGGAGGCAGGCCTGACACTTTTCTTTGAAGCACGACCAGACAAAAATCTTTGGCAGCTCTTCATGATTCCCCCATGAAAAATTGTACCCAGTCTAAGGATCAGTCCAATTTCTCCCGCTGCTCCGCCAATATGGGTTTTCTAAGCAAGATTTCTTAAACCTTCCACTTGGTTCCCTGTTTGAGTTATCACTGATCCTTCATTGTTCAGAGTATTGGCTTTCTGACAGACATTGGAATGAAGCCATTTTTATTAATTTAGTTATTTTTGCTGATATAAAAGATCGTCTATCATGTTAATGATATATCGGTCTGTGGTACCACTGAACAATAATTACAGAATGTTCTTAATAGTAAATCATTTGTCACAATCACACTTCTCTGAAACAATCTTTTGTTGAGCAATAGAATGCATTAGGGGAGAAAGCAATACACCTTTATGCTTACCAATTAAAAGGTCCTGGACATATAGAATTCACATGAAATTCAGAGCATGGTATTATAAATTATGGCAGCTGCTGGGGAAATCCTGATAGGCACATAACTTGCTGCTAATTTCTAATTTGCTGTCAATTTATATATGTCTTTTCAAGTGTAATTAGAGACACAAAGATATGGGTATGATACTGTGTCACAGCAAAATGTAGGAATTTGGAGAGGTCAGAAAATAAATGTAAAATAGCAAGTACAGACTTCTTAATATAGAATATGTCCTTCCTCCTTCTCTCTTTTCAGTACAATCTTTGTGCATTTTATTACTTTGGGATGTTGACTGGTACAATCTCTCTCTCTCTCTCTCTCTCTCTCTCTCTTTCTCTCTCATATTCTCTCTCTCTCTCAGCTATCATCTATCATATCTGTCTATCTGTATTTGTCATCTATCTGTCATCCATCTACCTACCTACCTATCATCTATCTATCTATCTATCTATCTATCTATCTATCTATCTATCATCTATCTATCCATCCATCTATATCTGTCTATCTGTATCTGTCTACCATCTATTTATCTGTCTGTCTGTCTGTCTGTCTGCCTGCCTGCCTGCCTGCCTGCCTGCCTGTCTATCCATCCATCCATCCTCACACAAATACACATATGAAATATATATTTCTGGAATCCTTGGTGCTCTCTTCTCTTGGTTGTTTTCTTGGAGATATTTCATTACCTAAACTAGGTAACATCATCACTGCTACTTTTGTTTTCATTAGCCAAAACTCCCCCTCCCTTTCTTGGGTTATTTGAGATACAAATATTTTCTTCTATCAATACATTTATGAATGTAGAGTTGGTGGTGGTGGTAGGGGGGGGTAAGCATTGAAATTATGGACAGGGCAGAAATATAGAGTTTCAGGGCATGCTCCAAGAGGAGAGGGAAAGAAATCCCTGTATTAACATATTACAGAGGATATAACTTGGGGTAATTCATCTAACTGTTGAGGAATATGCCCATAGTTTGCAAAACAGTCCTTGGTGACTCACTGATGAACCTGTCAGGGACTCTACTTATTCTTCATCGACTCAGTCTTGGTGCAATCAATACCTTAAAAAGGGAAAGTTGTGCCTTTGATTTTAGACTTACATTCAAAATTTGACTATCACCATCCTCAAAAAGGAGGAGAAGCAGAGGACAATAATTTTATCTTTGTTTCTGTCCTACAGAGATAAGGAGGTCACATAATACAAGAAATATCTGGTCTTATCCTATGAAATCTTCATCTCTCATTCTACTGTACAGTTCTCTATGGAACACGACAGCCCAGCGTGTGCTGAACATGCTCAGAAAGAAACTGTCAACCGTTGGGTGACCATCAATGAAAACTTAAAGATCAAAGTGATACGCAGGATGAGAGCCTTCCAGAATGCAAAGTTTGGCTGCATGTCAAAGGTGTTTTTAAACTTGCAGCGAATGTATTAGTTTAAATTCAAAGTATTAAATCCCCCATGCGGAACAAGATATCATCAGGAGAACTGGAGGAGGTACACCCAAGTAAAACATAGAGGAGAAACACCCACAAGAATAATTAGTGAGGACTGAGCATACACAATTGATTGATTATGTGCTACCAAGTCATTTTTGACTCCTAGTGACCACATAGATAAATTCCTTCTGTGACAATCTGTCCCTAACCTGCTATTTCAGGTTTTTCATTGGTACCTTCACTGCCACTGAAACAAAACCTATTCACCTAGCTTCTGGTTGTCTTCTTTCTCTCTTTTGTTCTATCTGTCCCATCACCAAAGCCTTCTTCAGAGACCTGGGTCTTTGCTTTGATTGATTGACTGATCGATCGGTCATCAAGTCAAAGTCAATTCTTAGCAACCACATAGATTTGCTCCATAATGATCTATTCCTAAACTGGTTTTTCAAGTCTCACAATAGTGCACTCATCGCTACTGTAACTGAGTCTGTCCATCTTGCCACTGGTCTTCTTCTCTTTTTCAGAGTTAGAATGTTCTCTAGAGAGCTGGGTCTTCATATAGTGCCTACTAAATATTAACTAACTCTTGGAAAGAAATGAGAATAAAATTGGAGTGTGTTAGAAAGGGATATGGCTTCCTAAAATCCCCCCAAAATCAATTTAAAAAATAATACTTCCATAACAATTCAACAATTCTGCCAACCTAGCAGTTTGATAGCACGTAAAAAATGCAAGTAGAAAAATAGGGACCACCTTTGGTGGGAAGGTAACAGCGTTCCGTGCGCCTTTGGCATTGAGTCATGCCGGCCACATGACCACGGAGACGTCTTCGGACAGCGCTGGCTCTTTGGCTTTGAAACAGAGATGAGCACCGCCCCCTAGAGTCAGGAACGGCTAGCACATATGCGCGAGGGGAACTGTTACCGTTAACAATTCCATAGGGTGATGAGCGAAAAAAAATTAGCAGGAAGAATATTAATTATTGAGTTTCTCACATAGAAGATTGAATAATTAAGAACAGCAATTCTACTATTTTTCTTCTGATCATATTTGCTGCAAGAATTCTCTCACAAGGTCATATAAAGTGATTGACATTAATTTAGATATGCATACACTGAAAGTCCTTTTCTCAAATTCCTTGAAGACAAACATACGCACGCTTGCAAAAAGGAATTTCATTTGGCTTTATGTAAGGCTGTCCGGTGATTCTATGGAAGGGAGTTTGGTATTTCTTCATCAGAAAGCCACAACACAAAAAACGAATTGCGGTGCAGTCAGACTTCCTATTGCATTCAGTCAATGTACATGCAGTGGTTTATTGAAACTTACATCTTCTTCACAAGAAGTGTTGAAGGAGAAGCACATAAAATGAAGGACTTGGACATTCTGAAAAAAAAAATTATGTACATTCTGAATAGGAGAAGGAAGGTATGTTGGATATGTTTGCTGCCTTGAGTTATTTGTAAAAATAAAAAAGGTGGGATATCAATCAATCATCAATCAATCAATCAATCAATCATCAATCAGACCAACCAACCTCAAACCAACAATCAAGTAAGCAATACTTCAACCAAGAAACTGCCAAAGAGCCATCATAAACAGCCCAGTCAAAGAATCCCTAAGACCATCCACATCCACACAACAGGCAACACACCAGAATATAAACTGACAGTAAACCTCACTCCTTACTCGTAGTGATGATGTTACCTCGTTTGGTAAGGAAACGTCTGCAAGAAAACAAGGAAGCTCAGAAAGCACCAAGGAGCCCTCATCATTTCAACCCTACAAATATTCCCCTTTATTGGAATCATCAATCAATTGATCAACCAATCCAAGGGGACCTCCACTTCAATTGCTTCAGAAAGAAAAAATTGCATTAGCTCTACAGATAGTCCTTGACTTGCAACTGTCCGTTTAGTGACCGTTCGAAGTTACAACGGCATTGAAAAAAGTGACCTATGACCATTTTTCACACTTAT
>NW_026844064.1:48686373-48706373 GCF_029531705.1 Pantherophis guttatus | reverse complement strand
AATGGTTGTGACCAACTGTGATGAAATCAGAGCTACTGTTTTACCAGGAAAATCTTAGTGGAGTTGTTTGTTGCTTAGTTTTAAATATATCCATCCAGTTGTCTTTATTGCTAATGCCTCCTACTAAAGCAGCATTTAACATCCAGCTGCCTGCAATTACTGCGAGTTCAATTCTCACCAGGCTCAAGGTCGACTCAGTCTTCCATCCTTTCTAAGGTGGGTAAAATGAGGACCCGGTTTGTGGGGCAATAAGCTGACTTTGGATAAAATATACAAAAGTATGAAGGCTATTGCTTAACGTATTGTAAGTCGCTCTGAGTCTCTGGAAAAGGGCGGCATATAAAAATAAATTAAAAAAAATATATAGGTGTGTCCAGCAGCTTCTCTCAACCCCTCCCACCCACTTTTCTTAACTTAAGAATTTTCTTAAGTTTCTTAACTAGTAAGTTTCACCTGTGTTTTTATTTACCTGAATTTTGCTTGAGACACTTGCAGTCTGATTACTGTTCTTGTCTTAATAACTATTTCATACAAGGAACAATTGTCTCAGGGAATAATCCGTGTTTATCCCTTCTATGTTTTTCCCTCATCTCAGAAACCGACAACAATATTTTAAAATGTTGCAGGTGATTAGAAAGCTAGACTTCCTTGCATGCAGTTTTTTTTTTTTTTTTTTTTTGGCATTTAGCTTCTTTTTAATCCAAGTTCTTCTTTCAGCAGTTATTCTGAACAGTGTATTTCTTTAGGAATTCTTCTCATGTCAACATCCTGAATTAGAGATGGATTTGTTTGGTCGCATGTGCGTTCAGCAAGTGTTTCATGCCACCAAACGCTATACATTCTTTTTTAAAAAACAAAAAAGTAAGATGTAAATATAGTGTAATTAAGCAGAAACGAGCTGGAAGGGACCTTGGAGGTCTTCTAGTCAAACCCCCAAGGAGATGGCTTATACCATTTCAGACAAGTGACTGTCCAGTCTCTTCTTAAAAACCTCCAGTGATGGAGTACTCACAACTTCTAAAGCAGGGGTGGGTTCTAATTTTTTTTACTACCGGTTCTGTGGGCGTGGCTTATTTTGTGGGCGTGGCTTGATGGCCATGTGACAATTATTTAGGATTTAGCAGAGGTACTGGTCTACCAGGCTTTTAACAGAGCTGTACCGATCTACCCATTAATTTTTTTGCAGGCACTGGTCTACCCCATTTATTTTTGCAGGCACTGATCTACTCATGTATTTTTGCAGGCACCGGTCTACTCATTTGTTTTCTTTTAACACTAATCAGCTGTAGGACGGCCCTTTGAAGCCCCGCGGCAAGAGTTTAAACAGTTTTTTTCCCTCTAGCCATCAGCTGGGACTCAGGAGGCAGCAACAGATTGGGGGTGGGGCCAAATAAAAGGTAAGAATAACGCGGGGGGGTGCACAGGGGGCAGAACCGGTTCGGTGATGTCATATCGCCACTGCTACCGGCTCGGGAGAACCGGGCCAAACCGGCAGGAACTCACCACTGTTCTAAAGGCAAACCATTCCACTGATTAATTGTTCTCACTGTCAGGAAATTCCTCCTTAGTTCTAGGTTGCTTCTCTCCTTGATCAGTTTCCATCCTTTGTTTCTTGTCCTGCCTTGTGGTTCTTTGGAAAATAGTTGATCCCCTTTTCTTTGTGGCAGCCCCTCAAATATTGGAAGACTGCTATCACGTCCTTCTTTTCTCTAGACTGTCCATATCCAATTCTTGCAACTGTTCTTCATATGTTTTAGTCTCGAGGCCTTTAATCATCTTGGTTGCTCTTCTTTGCACTTTTTCCAAAGTCTCAACATCTTTTTTGTAATGTGGTGACCAAACCTGGATGCCGTATTCCAGGTCTGGCTTTACTAAGGCTCTATAAAGCGGTACTAATACTTCACGTGATTTTGATTCCACGCCTCTGTTTAGACAACCGAGGATTATATTAGCATTTTTGGCTGCTGCCGCACACAGCTGGCTCATATTTAAGAGATCGTCCATTAGGACTCTAAGGTCCAGTGGTGGGTTTAAAATTTTTTTTACTACCGTTCTGTGGGCATGGCTTTGTGGTCATGGCTTGGTGGTCGTGGCTTGGTGGTTGTGGCTTGGTGGGCATGGCAGGGGAAGGATACTGCAAAATCCCCATTTCCTCCTGATCAGCTGGGACTTGGGAGGCAGAGAATAGATGGGGGCGGGGCCAGTCAGAATATTTACTACCAGTTTTCCGAACTACTCAAAATTTCCGCTACCGGTTCTCCAGAACTGGTCAGAACCTGCTGAAACCCACCTCTGCTAAGGTCCCTCTCACAGTTACTGTTTTTGAGCCAAGTTTCACCTAATCTGTACTTGTACTTTCGGTTTTTTTCTACCTAGATGTAAAACCTTCCTATTTCTTTTTAACACATCTTCCTTTATTTTCACCATGTTATGACAACTTTCTCGGGACTTGAAGACTTGGCTTTTCAAACAAATAGGCTGAGACTGATTCCGGGCTTTATTATTTACTACTAATTAATTATTTGGATTAAATTATGATTTTATTGTACTTGTTTCTTAACTTGTGTTCGCCGCCCTGAGTCCTTCGGGAGAGTGGCGGCATATAAATACATGTAATAAATAAATAAATAATACTAACTTTTATTAGATGTACACCCTCAAGACGACAGTAATGATCTACTATCCTTTTAAATATTTCTCTCACTAAAAGAAATAAAGCCAAAACTTAATAAATAAACAACGATGAGCCAAGAGGATAAATAATAGATTCTGCCTGTTATGCAACTTTCCAAAACACAGTTTTTATTCTTTCAACCAAAAGGAATTATTGGAAAGAAATTGCAAAACAAGGATTTTCCCTCTGTCTGTGGATAGGATAACTTTCCAAAAACTGAACGAAACAGGGCCAAATTCGGTGTTAAGGAAAAAGCTGGCAAAAGAAAGACTGACTTGCAAAATGGGCCAGATCCAGCATCTGCACACAGACAGACCCATTTCCCACAGCATCACTGCGAAAGCGACAGTTGGGCCATCGTTCTGCCAACTGCTTCATTTTAATCCCTTGTCACTGTATCAGAACTATCATTAGAGAGTTGGAAAGAATTCCGTAGCCAAGTTCTACCGGAAGAACTTGGAAGGGACCTTGGAGGTCATCTAATCCAACCCCCTGCTTAAGTAGAAGACCCTATACCATTCCAGACAGATGACTGTCCATTCTTAAAAACCTCCGGTCACCTCCAATTTCTGGAGGCAAGCTGTTCCACCGGTTAATTGTCCTCACTGTCAGGAAACTTCTCCTTATTTCCAGGTTGGATCTTTCTGTGAAGAGCTTCCACTCATTGCTTCTTGTTCTACTCTCAGTTGCTTTGGCAAATACAGTAAGTTGACCCCAGGGGTGAAATCCAAATTTTTTCCCTACTGTTCTGTGGGCGTGGCTTGGTGGGCGTGGTAGGAGAAGGATACTGCAAAATCTCCATTCCCATCCCACTCCAGGGGGAAGGATATTGCAAAATCCCCATTCCCTCCCCACTCCTGGGGGGAAAGATATTGCAAAATCTCCATTCCCTCCCCACTCCTGGGGGAAGGATATTGCAAAATCCCCATTCCCTCCCCACTCTGGGGCCAGCCAAAGATGGTTTTGGCCGGTTCTCGAAATTACTTACAAAATATCCGCTACCAGTTCTCTAGAACCTATTAGAACCTGCTGGATTTCACCCCTGGTCGACCCCCTTCTTTCAAGTTGCTATCAAGCTGCTATCATGTCACCCAGTCCTTTGCTTTGTTAGACTAGACATACCTAGTTCCCTAAATTGTTCATTGTATGGTTTATCCCTCAAAACGTACAAGTTGCCTTCTGCAGTTTACTTATCTTCCTTCCAACTCCACAGAATATTAAAGGGGTTCAGAACTTACTAAACCAGCAGGATAATTCTCTGAAAACCAGAGAGAATGGGATCAGTTTCCTCTCCTCCAGGAAGTAGTAAGCAACTTCTTAATTAGTCTTCCTTTCCCTACTAGCCCTGTTCCGTTGGGCTGCACCAGAACTTCCTCCACACCAGCCCAGGTGTTGTACAACCACTCCAACTCTTTCACGTAAAATGTCTAACTCACTTGTATCCCCAATTCCTCACAGCCCTGCAAAGGTTAACGCAACCACATATCCCATTACTCCCACAATCCCACCTTACCTCTAACTCCTCCCCTTGGGTATAAGAGGTCACACCACGACGGCCATCCAACAGTTCCAGATGTGTACCTGTAAGAAAGGATAAAGGTCAGTTGCTATTAACTGAATAGGCCTAAAATTAGTTCAGGCCTACAATAAAAGAATTAATAGAAGATATCATTTTGTCTTGTGAGTTATTAGGTTAGATCCATCAACCTAACAAACTCCTTCATCACTGCAATACATTGCTTCTCTCCGTTGATACAAAACTCTTGATTAAAACATTTACTTCATATATGCATATATACGTAAATATGTGTGTACCCAAACCCACATTTGTGTCTGGGAATGAATGTGTGTGTGATTGTGTACATGTATATATTGGAGCATGGCAGTTTTGTATCCCGTTGTGTAATCTTAATATCTCTAGGATTATTCTACTAATAAAATCAGTCAAAGTGGGACTGTTTATAATAAGTACTATAAATAAATAAATATGTTCTCTAGAGCTGGTAAGAGGAATTCTTACTCCAAGTGTAGTAACTCAGTAGTCCTCTCACTGAACACGGGAGACATACAATTGTTAATAAAATTGCATCTCTTAAAAACAACTGAGAGAAAGGAAAGAGCAGAATGTAAATGTAGTGCTAATTGAATTACACTTTGGCACTGTGAGACACTAATGTAAATATTCTTGTGAGTAGGCCTAAGACACTTGAAGTAATTACTTAAAGTCTTCCTTTCAAAGAATCCTCCCTCTTTTTTTAAATGCTTTTTAACATTAGCACTTTCTTCCTGACAAATTAAATGAAATTTCATTACTCGCTCTGACTTAATGGTAATCAAGGCTGTCTGTTCCACTTCTGGGTACACATAAGTGTTAACTCTGTGTGAGCAAAAGACCATGGTTTTGTGGTCCCTAGATGCTCCAGATTGCTGGTGCTGGAATTTTTGACCAAACATTTTCACTCCTGGTCAGACATGACTTTTCCCTTCCCTTCCCTCCCTTCCCTCCTCTCCTCTCCTCTCCTCTCCTCTCCTCCTCATTCTCATTCTCATTCTCATTCTTCTAATTATAATTTTACTCTACTCCTATTCCATTCCATTCCATTTCATTCCACTCCACTCCACTCCACTCCTTATTGTATTGTATTGTATTGTATTGTATTGTATTGTATTGTATTGTATTGTATATTCTAATGGCCAATAATCATATGTTATTGAAGAGATGATTATTTCCCACAGCAATCATTACCTTAGCAGCATTGCAGAGTGCATCAAATAAAATTCCAAAAAGATATTTCAAAGGTGGGTTGTTTTTTTTTTTCAAAAGACACCTGGACTTTGTTTTTTGCTTGAGTAAGATGTTTAGCTTCTCATCCAAAAAGCTTCTTCACTTCTGACAGTCCGAATTGAAGAAGCTTTTTGGGTGAGAAGCAAAACGTCTTCCCCAAGGAAAAAACAAAGAAGCCAAAGTCCAGTTGCCTTTTGGAGAAAGCATCTTTGAAACAATCATGACCCGGATGAGTGAGAATCTCCATAGACTTTCAAAAAGATGCTTTGGGCTTCTGGTAGTGGAAACACAGCATCTGTCTGCACCTCTGTAAAGCGACTTCATGTTTTCCCCAAATTCAACTAGCAGCTATGCTAGCAGTTCCAAATTTGAGGACAGCTGCATGTTCCCAGGAAAAATGTGGCTGCTTTAAAAAGGCGCAACTATCTGCTACCGTATCTTCCCATGCATTTTAAAGCACCTTTTCTATTTTCTTCCCAAATCCTACACAGACACAGTTTTCAATAGGGAAAACAAAGCTCTGTGCACTGATTCCCTCCAAAGGAACTCAGGTTATAAAGAGACTGTAAGAACTCTTGAAAATAAAAGTAATATGCATTTGAAAACAACGTGCAGTGAACAGGAAAAGAATGGAGAGCAAGGATGGGTAGCCTGTGTTAGCAAGTTGCCAGCCTGAGGACAGAAAGTTTGAAATTGTTTGTCCATAGTTAGAAGCAGAGGTGGTTTCAGCAGGTTCTGACCAGTTCTGGAGAATCGGTAGCAGAAATTTTGAGTAGTTGGAAGAACTGATAGTAAACATTCTGACTGCCCCTGCCCCTGTCTATTTTCTGCCTCCCAAGTCCCAGCTGATTGCGAGGAAATGGAGATTTTACAGTATTCTTCCCCTGCCACGTCCACCAAGCCATGCCCACCAAGCCACACCCACAGAACCGGTAGTAAAAAAATTTGAAACCCACCCTGGTTAGATGCAAGGAGATTTTGATCTATGATCACTTCTGGATGAGGAGAAATTCTAATCTGTGGTTCTTCTGGGGGAATGGAAAACCCAAGTCCATGAGATTGTGTCTAAAATTGTCTCCCTCCTTTTCAAAAGCATGAACTGGTTGCATCCATTACCACCATTTTTTTTCTTTCCCAGAAATGAAATAAAATAAATGTTGCCACATCCAAGGACTGCTAATTTTAAGTCCTGTGATGCACCAGGTGGTAGAGATCAGTGAAATGGGATTTACTGGTTCCCAACTCTGATAATAAAATAATAGAAGGAAAGGATTGGAAAGATATTGGGAAGGAAAGTGCTACTAAAATATTCCCAAGAAATGGCTATCCAGTAAAGGATATTCCACCACTTCTAGAAGCTGGGTACGCCAAAGTTGATTCGTAACTGGACTGCTAAGGTCTAAAATTTGTTACTGAAATTTGTATCCTGCCTGTATTTAAAACAATTACTACCAACCTGCCTTCCATTGAAACCTGAACACTGCACGAGTCAAAAAAGGGCTGTAAAAATATTTACAGAACCGTTCGGTGTCGTCATATCGTCACTGCTACCAGTTCGGTGGAACCGGTGGAACCGGGAGAACCGGTGGAACCGGAGAACCCACCACTGCACAGTGTGTCCAATTTTTTAACATGAAATGAATAAAAATATTTTTTTAAAAATACTCTGAATATTGCTGAGCATAAGGCTACAGTGGTCATGATAAGAAGACACATACTGTTCTGTGTCTGTTCAGCTTTTCATTTTTCCGCGTTGTCAAGTTGGTGGAGAATTGCATTTGAGATGATTAGTGGTCTGATGTTGCCCATTCTTGTTAGATGTCCTCCTAGAACATACCTCACACAGAGCGTTGAGGGTTGCTGAAGCCAAGTTCTTTCTTATCTCAAAGTCTTTTCTCCATCCCCAGATTTTCCAGCTTGGAAAACAAGGACTTTGGAAGATAAATTGCACTCAGCCGATGTTTTTTGGCAGGGATTCTGGTCAGCCTTGAAAGAAAACATCTCGACTTGTTTTCTATGCTAGAGCTGTTTTTCAGGTTCTGAAAAATAACGTTAGGTCTCTTGTGTGGTCCAGGTGAAAGTTCGCGAAGCCCCTCCGCGGATTACACTTTTCCACAACTACGCCACCAAAAGCAAGAATCTGAGAAAAAAAATAGTTTGGATTTGATTATTATTATTATTATTATTATTATTATTATTATTATTATTCAGATTAATATACCAAAGGAAATGCTAAGCTCCTGATATATACAGTAAACAAAACAATCTGTGGAGATTCTCAGTCACAGTTGTGCTTTTTTTTTTTTTTTTTTGAAAAGGCAAGTGGATTGTTTTTCCTTGAGAAGAAGAAGAAAACATTTCGCTTCTCATCCAAGAAGCTTCTTCAGTTCAGTGTGGGATTCAGCCAGTTTGCACCACTTCGGGAGAACCGGTTGTTAACTTTCTGAGCAGTTTGGTGAATTGGTTGTTGGAAGAAATCATTAGGGCAGAGAACCGTTTGTTAATTTATTTGAATCCCGCCACTGCCTCAGTTCTATCCTTATCTTTCCATCCCTCCACTGTCAGAACTGATGAAGCTTCTTGGATGAGAAGCAAAACTATTTCTTCTTCTCTTCTTTCTTCTTCTTCTTCTTCTCTTCTTCTTCTTCTTCTTCTCTTCTTCTTCTTCTTCTTCTTCTTCTTCTTCTTCTCTTCTTCTTCTTCTTCTTCTCTTCTCTTCTTCTTCTCTCCTTCTTCTTCTCTTCTTCTTTCTTCTTCTTTCTTCTTCCTTCTCCTCCTCCTCCTCCTCCTCCTCCTCCTTTTCCTGCTCCTCCTCCTCCCCCCTCTCCTCCTCTCCCCCTGCTCCTCCCTCCTCCTCCTCCTCCCCCCTGCTCCTCCCTCCCTCCTCCTCCTCCCTCCCTCCTCCTCCTCCCTTCCTTCTTCTTCTTCTTCTTCTTCTTCTTCTTCTTCTTCTTCTTCTTCTTCCTCCTCCTCCTCCTCCTCCTCCTCCTCCTTTTCCTGCTCCTCCTCCTCCCCCTGCTCCTCCTCCTCCCCCTGCTCCTCCCTCCCTCCTCCTCCTCCCCCTGCTCCTCCCTCCCTCCTCCTCCTCCCTCCCTCCTCCTCCTCCCTTCCTCCTTCTCCCCTGCTCCTGCTCCTCCTCTTCCTCTTCTTCCTCCTCCACTTTTTCTTCTTCCTCTTCCTCCTCCCTCATCCTCCTCCCCCCTTCCTCCTCTTCCTCCCTCCTCCTCCTCCCTTCCTCCTCCTCCCCTGTTCCTGCTCCTCCTCTTCCTCTTCTTCCTCCTCCCCTTGAAAAACAGTCCAGTTGACTTTTTTTAAAAAAAAAGAGGCACGTTTGAGAAAACAAGGTGCTTTGGTCAAAAACGAAAATAAAAATCCACAGGCAACAGCCGGGGAGTAAGTTGTGGGAGAGACCAGCTGTTGGAGAAGGCGAGCTTTGTCATCTGCCCTTTGAGGGTCTTGTGGGACCTTCAATCTAATTGCAGCATCTTTAGTAGATGCGAATTTCAAGGTTACACCTGGGTGGTCAAGGGCAGGCCCAAGTATAATCGGTACTTAGATCATACATTAATCTGATTTGCCATCTATTAGGTTTGATTTCTGCATTCCTCGCCTCTTCCCTGAAGCCAGGATTATTGTGATAGTTTAAGATAATGGATTCCAAGGAAAGAAAAGGTCAGGCAGGCATCGAGATTCAGAACCTTAAGATAATATGATTAATCTAAAAGCTGCTTTCCGAAGGGGGAGGGGCAACCTTTAATATGCTTAATTGAGAAGACAAGAAGAGGGAGAAATGGAAGCCGCGAAGAAAAAGGGGAGAAGACAGGGAAGGACTCCGGTACCTCATTAACCACTCTAATGAACGAGTGTTATGGAGAAAATATCCCCGTTTCATTTTCACACGGATGATGCATACAAACATAGACACGGATGCATTTTCTGCAGGCTAGTGGGGGGAGAGTCCATTTTTAATTTGAGCACCACACATTATGCAAGGTGACCTGGATTGGCCACAGAAGGACCACACACTTCTCTGAAGGGTGAAGAAAAATGAAGTTCTTTTTTTTTTTTTTCTGGTCGGTTTTTCATTCAGTTTGGTGAAACTTAGCTAACTTTCAAAGTCTCAAAAAAGGCAGACCTGGGAAATATTTAGATAAGAGAGGAGCAGGAAAGACTTCAAAATAATCTTTATTCTATATTGGGGGAATTCTACCTTCTCTCTGTCTGTCTGTCTCTCTCTCTCTCTCATACACACACACACACACATCTATCTATCTATCTATCTATCTATCTATCTATCTATCTATCTATCTCTATACCATCTAACTATTTCTGGCTATTTCTAGTTTCCCCCCCCCCTCTCTCTCTGTCTCTCTCTCACATTTTGCCATCATGCTGGGATTCATCTGAAAATGGGGGAGGGGAGAAAGAAATTTCATTAGGAAACTGAAAAGATAGATTCAGATTTATATATGTAAATATTTCAGCCCCTCCTTCCAAAAGGGCTCTACAAATACTATAGACTGTTATCTATCAAAAAAGGGAGGGAGGGAGGGAAGGGTAAGAAGAAAGATAGATAGAAAGAAAAAAAGAAAGAAGGGGAGAGAAGGAGGAAGGAAGGTAAAAGAGAGGAAGAAAGAGAGAAAGAAAGAAAGAGAGAAAGAAAAGAAAGAAAGAAAGAAAGAAAGAAAGAAAGAAAGAAAGAAAAAAAAAAGAAAGAAGGAGAGAGAGAAGGAGGAAGGAAGGTAAAAGAGAGGAAGAAAGAGAGAAAGAAAGAAAGAAAGAAAGAAAGAAAGAAAGCCAGAGGGAGGGAAGGAGAGAGGGGAAAAGGAAGGGAGGGAGGGAGGGAAGAAGGAAGGGGGAGAGAAAGAAAGAAAGAGAGAGAGAGAGAGAGAGAAAGAAAGAAAGAAAGAAAGAAAAAAGAAAGAAAGAAAGAAAGAAAGAGAGTGAGGGAGGAAGGAAGGAAGGAAGGAAGGAAGGAAGGAAGGAAAGAAAGAAAGATTCATTAAGACAATATTCTTGAAAAGCTGAAATATTTTAGTTCTGCCACTTTATTTTAGGTGACTTTTCCCACTGATGGTTTCTGCATTATGAAAAGGCCATCCTTCCTTTCCTTGTCTTCCATTGGAAGTTTGCCAGACATCACTACAAAGCTGAAATTGGGTGGAAATTGCTTTTGAACATATCTTCACAGCACATAAAAATCAACAATCATTATCAATGCAAATTTTTACAAAGGGGTCCATAATCATCCCTTTGTCCTACAATTCACTTCATTGTTGAGCTTAAAATTTCTGCTGCTTTTCTTGTCTAAACTTGGGCTGGTCAAATATATTTAGATGGGATTCAAAATCTGATGGGGGATGGGGAGGAGGTTAATACATTTTCAAAAATGGTAGTGGAAGTAGAAACATGTGATCCAGAATGATAATTTTTTACCCTATATTGGTGATTGAATCTTTTAATAATCATATTGCCTTCAGTAATTATCATGGCCCTACTAAGAGCTATCTAGATGTTTTGCATAGGCATTTAAGCATCATTTTAGTTTATTTGTGGATCAGATAATTATAGCTGGAGGTTTTAATTGAGTTTTAGATACTTCGTTAGATTGTACTCCCATTCTAGCTAAATTTAAGCCTTATACATGGAAAGTGTTACAGTCTTATAGTTGGCGTCTAATTTAGTGGTGACTTTAAATGTTCATAGCAAGAATCTTCTTTTAAAAGTTGAGGGGATGAACAAATACATAATTGTTTGCATTCTTTTCATTACAATACATACTCTGGTAACAGTATCAGTTATTATAATCGCAGTGTAGAAACAAATATTTCAGATAGTTTTTCTCAGATTAATATCAATATAAATAGGCGGTTAAAATGATTATTGGTACCTTTGTCTGACTCTCAGCATTTTGGACTGGAGTCTGCATTTGTCTAGGGGTTACAACTAATCAAATCCAAAACTTATGATGGGGGCTAATACATAATTATGTTATCTTTTTTATTTTATTTATTTATTTATTTGTTTCCATTTCTATACCGCCCTCCTCCAATAGGACTCAGGGCGGTGAACAGCCAGAGTAAAAAACAGAACATACAAAATTTAAAAACAGTTTAAAATGATTAAATATTTTTGGCCATAATTTAAAAACAACCCAATTTAAAATCAGTTTAAAATTTAACTCAAGCCAGCCCAGCTAGTTGAAATAAATAAGTTTTCAGGGCCCGACGAAAAATCCGGAGATCTGTTATTGTACGTATCTCTGGGGGGGGGGTTGTTCCAGAGGGTGGGCGCTGCCACAGAGAAGGCTCTCCCCCGGGGGTCGCCAGCCGACATTGTCTGGCGGACGGCACCCTAAGGAGGCCCTCTCTGTGGGAGCGTACTGGCCGGTGGGAGGCTATTGGTGGCAGAAGGCGGTCTCGTAAATACCCCGGCCCTAAGCCATGGAGCGCTGTAAAGGTGGTCACCAACACCTTGAAGCGCACCCGGAAGACCACTGGGAGCCAGTGCAGTTTGCGCAGGAGAGGTGTCACATGGGAGCGCCCCGTCGCCCCCATAATCCCCCGCGAGGCCGCGTTCTGGACCAGCTGGAGCCTCCGGGTGCACCCCAGGGGGAGCCCCATGTAGAGAGCGTTGCAGTAGTCCAGGCGGGAAGTGAAGAGTGCCTGAGTGACTGTGCGTAGGGAGTCCCGATCTAGAAAGGGGCGTAACTGGCGTATCATCATATAATTTCTGGGATTTGTTCCTTTTTTTAATTTAAGGCCACATTTCATACACATGATTCTGGGCAGCTCACAATTAAAACGATGGATGGATGGATGGATGGATGGATGGATGGATGGATGGATGGATGTATTCATTCATTCATTCATTCATTCATTCATTCATTCATTCATTCATTCATTTAATATGTCACCTGTCAAGCTATTTCTGTAATGACTCTATAATATTCCCAGTATTAAAGTCTTCAAGGCAAGTTGGGGAACAAGAGAGACAAAAATGATCATAGGATATTCGTTGAAATAATCTCAGTATGAAAATTTCAAGTAAACCTCTGCTATAGTATGGGTTGGCAAATAGTGACATTTTGCCCCAAAAGTTATACAATTGCAGTATATCCAGTTAACACTATAAATGTTACAGTTCAGTTCAGATGTGTTAGTGAGATCTAGAATGTCCTAATGGATAATAACACTGAAATGCATTTTGGATTGTTTGATATCTAAAGTATTTCTAATGAAGAGTTAAAGAGCATTGTAGATAGATAGATAGATAGATAGATAGATAGATAGATAGATAGATAGATAGATATTATAGTAGTTAGGCCATGTGTAACTGACAGATTGGATGCTAAATTGTGATTTTAATATAGATTTTATCTGTTATTTATTATTTTATTTTAAAAATTTTAACTGGATATTCCTTGAGTGTTTTTATTAGTTCTGTCTCTCTGGTCTTTGACTGTAATAAATTTGATTTATATATATAAGAACTTTAGAATAATTAATACCTCATATAAATAAATCAATGAACAAAGATCTTAAAATATATTAAGTAAGTTTCTTAACTAATATTAAGCTTTTCTTAAACATCAGAGAATGCTTTAAAAAAAATTGACTGTCAACTTCATCATGTGTAAATAATGTCAGGAACTCCTATTTATACATCATGGGCTTTTCCCACTAGTGTCGTATTTTGGTTTAATATCCATAACTTTGTTAATATGGTTTTTGAATAAGTAATACGCTTGACTAAAATTTTAGAGTTTATCAAGAGATGAAGAAGTATAGATTATGGATAGTAAGTGTGGCAAAAAAAGATTAGCTGTTTACAATGGAATGAAAGTGTCACCCTGAATCTACAATGCAGTTACACCTGAGGGCAGGTGCTCACTCTATGCTCATGAAACAGCTCTTCATCAGCAAATTGGCAAAGCTGATCAATGTCATTCAGGATAGTCAAGGATTAGTATTTGTTTTAAAAATGGAGATTTTTTAGCATATATATTTTCTCTGTTCCTATTACCTTCCTTTCCTTGTTTTTTGTTGTGTGAATTGGAAGGCAGGCAGAAAGGAAGGAAGGAAAGAAAGAGTAAGTGAAAGAAAGGTAAAAAGAAAGGAAAAGAAAAGAAATAAAGTGAAGTGAAAAAGAATAAAAAGAAAAGAAGAGGAAAAAAAGAGAAACAGAAAGTGAATGGGAAGGGAGAGAGGCAAGGAAGGGGGATTGAGGAAGAAAGGAAGAATAAAAGAAGGAAGCAAAGAGTGTGAGAGAAAGGTAAAAGAAAAATGAAGTGAATGAAATAAAATAAAAAGGAAAGAGAAAATAAAGAGCAAAGAGGAAAAAAGGAGAAGCAGAGAAACTGAATGCAAAGGGAGGGAGGGAGGAAGAGAGGGAGGAAGGGGAAAAGGAAGAAAGGAAGTTAAGAAAGAAACAATAAGTGGGGAAAGGGGGGAGAAAAAGAAGTGAAGTGAAAATGAACAGAAAGGAATAAAGAAAGTTAGAAATGGGAAAAGAAACAGAGGAAGTGCATTGGAAGGGGAGAGGAAGGGAGGAAGGAAGGAAAAAAGGAAAGGAGGGAGGAAGGGAGGGAGGAAGGGAGGAAGGAAGGAAGGAAAAGAGGGAGGCAGGGGGAGGGAGGAAGGGAGGAAGGGAGGAAGGAAAGAAAGGAGGTAGAGAGAAAGGAAGGAAGGAAGGAAGGAAAGGAGGAAGACATGGAGGTAGAAAGAAAAGGAGGGAGGAAGAGACGAAAGGAAGGAAGAAGGAAGGAAGGAAAGAAAAGAGAGATGGAGGGAGGGAGAAAGGAAAGGAGGAAAGGAGGAAGGCAGGGAGGGAGGAAAGGAAGGAGGAAGGAAGAAGAAAAGGAGGGAGGAAGGGGGAAAGGAAGGAGGAAGGAAGAAGAAAAAGAGGGAGGCAGAGAGGAAGAAAGGAAAGAAGGAAGGAAGGAGGCAGAGAGGGAGAAAGGAAGGAAAGAAGGGAGGGAGGAAGGGAGGGAGGGAGGGAGGGAGAAAGGAAAGAAGGAAGGGAGGGAGGGAGGGAGGAAGGAAGGACCTTTTCATCACTATCAAAGACTTTCCCTTGTCTCCTTCTCTCACTCTCTCTCTCTCTGTCTCCAGAGAGGAAGCTTTTGCCTAAGATATGATGGACTTATTCATCCCAGACGGAGGGCACATCATTCTCAAATGACTGACAAGCTTTCCCAAATGAAGGGCGAGCAGAATGGGCTCTAAGAGTGGTGGGCAGCCTTTCTAGTCAAACATGAAGGAAATTAATCTCAGCACCCTTGTACCTTTTGTCTGGAAATGTCATAAAGTAATATGAAAGGGTAACCCCGGTTCTCTCTACAGCTGGATTTCAATAGATTTACATCCTAAAGGGCATGGAGTATTTTTTTTTTTTTTAAAGAGCGGCAATAATCCTGCTCTTGCAGATCGTCACATCCAGGGAGAGTTTGCAAGAATTCTGCCAATTTTGGGCGAGGGGGGCATTGACATTCAAAGGTTGGTACATCTTGTGGGGTCTTGCAGCCGGCTCTCCTCAAAAGTTTTTTTCCTCCCCTTTTTTCTTTCAATTAAAATATCATAACAGAAAAGACATCTTATTCCTTTGCTCTTATTCAGCCCCCCTGGTTTTTTTTAAAGACTCTCTCGCCTTTAGCATTCCTTATTTATTTATTATTTATTTATTTATTTAAATTTAATTGCCACCCAACTCGTTTCAAAGCAACTCTGAGCCACTTACAGCATTAAAAAAAATTAAAATAATCAAATATATATATATTGTGTGTGTGTCAGAGGTGGGTTTCAGCAGGTTCTGACCAGTTCTGGAGAACCGGTAACAGAAATTTTGAGTAGTTCGGAGAACCAGTAGTAAAAATTCTGACTGGCCCCGCCCCCATCTATTCTCTGCCTCCTGAGTCCCAGCTGATTGGGAGGAAATGGGGATTTTGCAGTATCCTTCCCCTGCCACGCCCACCAAGCCGCTCCCACAGAACCAGTAGTAAAAAATTTTGAAACCCACCACTGGTGTGTGTGTGTGTGTATGTGTGTATGTGTGTATGTATGTATGTGTGTATATGTATACACCCAATACAATCCCAGTACAAACAGAATAAAATCCATTGGATTCCTTGTCAAGAAAGAACTTCCTCAAATTGTACTTGATTTCAGGAACATATATTCAAGAAAATATTCCTTACAAAATGCCAAGAAACATAGAATCTACCATCTTTCTCTTTTTCTTTCTTTCTTTCTTTCTTTCTTTCTTTCTTTCTTTCTTTCTTTCTTTCTCTCTCTCTCTCTTTCTCTCTTTCTCTCCCTCCCTCGTTATCCATCCATCCATCCATCCCCCTTCTTCTCTCTCTCTCTCTATCACTCTATCATATATATGTGTGTGTGTGTGTGTGTGTGTGTATCCATCCATCATCTATCTATCTATCTATCTATCTATCTATCTATCTATCTATCTATCTATCTTATCTATCATCTATCTATCTCTATCTCTACAGTATATATTTCTATATCTATTTGTCTGTCTGTCTGTCTATCTATCTATCTATCTATCTATCTATCTATCTATCTATCTATCTATCTATCATCTATCTATCTCTATCTCTACAGTATATATTTCTATATCTATTTGTCTGTCTGTCTGTCTGTCTGTCTATCTATCTATCTATCTATCTATCTATCTATCTATCTATCTATCTATCTATCTATCTATCTATCTATCATCTATCTGAACTTTTGGTTCCAAATAAAAATTGGCATTTGGGGCTATCAAAAGAGAGGGTGCAGCACACCCAACAATATTGTGAGAAACTACGAAATCATACAAGACGATGTATCCTTCTCCTGAGCAGTAATAAAACCTCAATTCAGGCATAACCATAACATGTTTTATCTGATTGCAGCTTTGGGTGATGAGTGGTAAACCCATTGTGGTTTATTTAGCAATCTATTATTTGTGAGCCACAGTTAAACTAAAGAGTAGCTGAGTGAAAGAAGGGGAATCTAGTCTCTGATGAACAAATTCAAATCATCCACCACCATTTGAAAAACTAAGGAATTATTTGCATTCTTTAATTTGCAATCAAAATAGGAATGGTTATTTAGTTTGGTTTTCCTTTCCCCCCCACCTCATTTTTCAAATTGCAGAATGTTTTTTGACCCCAATTTCATATCACAAGTAAATTTGGAAACACACAGACTTTATACATTATTTCTAAACTTATAAGTTATGCATTTTGTGTGCATTTTCTGGGGACATTTATTTATTAAGTCCGTACAAGATTTGATACTCAAAAGAATGTTCAAATCATGTGGGAACTGGAAGGTAGGATCTTTCTGTGGCCTTTTATGGCAGTTTCATATTTTCTCAAGATAAAAGACACAGCTGCTTTAAAGAGCTACAGACTATGCAAATGCTACATCGTCAGTCCTTTAAGCTTAGCCTAATTATTTCTGAAACAACACACACCAGGTAGATACACACACATGCATACTCATATTCACATACATACTTAGTGTACTTTTCACTCCTGTATGTATTTTATGTACCTGTTTTGAGATGCAAAAAATGTTGAAATTCTAGAAAGAGTGCAGAGAGGAGCAACAAAGATGATTAGGGGACTGGAGACTCAAACATATGAAGAACGGTTGCAGGAACTGGGCATGGCTAGTCTAGTGAAGAGAAGGACCATGGGAGACATGATAGCAGTGCTCCAATATCTCAGGGGCTGCCACAAAGAAGAGGGAGTCAAGCTATTCTCCAAAGCACCTGAGGGTAGGACAAGAAGCAATGGGTGGAAACTAATCAAGGAGAGAAACAACCTAGAACTAAGGAGAAATTTCCTGACAGTGAGAGCAATTAATCAGTGGAACAACTTGCCTCCAGAAGTTGTGAATGCTCCAACACTGGAAGTTTTTAAGAAGATGTTGGATAACCATTTGTCTGAAGTGGTGTAGGTTTCCTGCCTGAGCAGGGGGTTGGACTAGAAGACCTCCAAGGTCCCTTCCAACTCTGTTATTCTAAATAAACATCACATCCCAAAGTTCTGAAAAGTGCAGATTTAAATATGTAAGCTTATTCAAACTCACACATAAGTTTTGGAGGTGGACCTGTGGATAAATTTATATAAGCATCTGAAATAAACACAAATCGCCTCTATGAGTAATCTGAACTACTTTGGAGGACAAGTAACAACCAAGATACCTACAGCATCGTTTTAATTAAAGCCTTTTCTTTGGGAATTCTTTTCAAATAGATTTTATTTGCCTCCGATTCTCCACAGCCGCCCACAGAAAAAGCACAATCATTCCTCCTGAGGACAGGAGGGAGTAAAACCTTCCCTTTGATTGTCTGAAAGTTGAGTCATGGCAACTGGACTTGTGTTCTTGTTGATTTGAGGTATTTCGCTGCTCATCCAAGCAGCTTCATTGGTCAGAGCAAGTTAATTGGGCAGGAGGGTTGCTGGAACATACTAACGCTTCCCACACCTTAAATGCATAACAGATTCAGAAACAAAAGATTGTAGGTATTTTTCCAGTAAAGGAGTCTATCGGGGCAACCTGGTCTACCCAAATATGGGACAGAGCATACGGCTTCTGCTTTCGCCTTTCAGCCCCAATCCAGGAGCCTTCGCAGGCAGTCGCTTTTGTGACAAACTATTTTTGTGTAAATATAAATTCAACAGTAGAGTAGAGTAGAATAGGAATAGGAATAGGAATAGGAATAGGAATAGGAATAGGAATAGGAATAGGAATAGGAATAGGAATAGGAATAGGAATAGGAATAGGAATAGGAAGAGTAGAGTAGAGTAGAGTAGAGTAGAGTAGAGTAGAGTAGAAATAGAATAGGATTAGGAAGAGTAGAGTAGAGTAGAGTAGAGTAGAGTTGAGTAGAGTAGAGTAGAGTAGAGTAGAGTAGAGTAGAGTAGAGTAGAGTAGAGTAGAGTAGAGTAGAAATGGAATAGGAATAGGAATAGGAATAGGAATAGGAATAGGAATAGGAATAGGAATAGGAATAGGAATAGGAATAGGAATAGGAATAGGAATAGGAAGAGTAGAGTATTGTTGTTTTTCCTGGTGAGACCTGTCTATCAGGGTAATCTGGTCTACCCAAATATGGGATGGAACATACTACTTCTGCTTTCGCCTTTCAGCCCAATCCAGGGGCCTTTGGAGGCAGTCGCTTTCGCGACAAACTATTTTTTTTGTAAATATAAATTCAACAGTAGAGTAGAGTAGAAATAGAATAGGAATAGGAATAGGAATAGGAATAGGAATAGGAATAGGAATAGGAATAGGAATAGGAAGAATAGAGTCGAGTCGAGTCGAGTCGAGTCGAGTCGAGTCGAGTAGAGTAGAGTAGAGTAGAAATAGGAATAGGAAATAGGAATAGGAATAGGAATAGAAATAGAAATAGGAATAGGAATAGGAATAGGAATAGGAATAGGAATAGGAATAGGAATAGGAATAGGAATAGGAATAGGAATAGGAATAGGAATAGGAATAGGAATAGGAATAGGAAGGGTAGAGTAGAGTAGAGTATTGTTGTTTTTCCTGGTGAGACCTGTCTATCAGGGTAATCTGATCTACCCAAATATGGAATGGAGCATACTACTTCTGCTTTCGCCTTTCAGCCCCAATCCAGGAGCCTTCGCAGGCAGTTGCTTTCGCGACAAGCTATTTTTTGTGTTGAATTTTGAAAACTAGTTTATCGCAAAAGTGACTGCCTGTGAAGGCTCCTGGACTGGGGCTGAAAGGTGGAAGCGGAAGCAGTATGCTCCGTCCCATAGTTGGGTAGACCAGGTTGATAAAAATCACTTAATCTCTCCCCTGGTTTAGCCAGCAAAGCGAGAAGACCCCATGGCTTAGAGGTTAATATATCTACCTAATATGCAAGCAGCCCAAGTTCGATTCCCAGAAGGGTATGGCTAGCTGACGAGAGCTAAATAGCTTGAAATATATCTATACTAGTTTCCCTTTATTTCTTTGTCAGTAAATATAAATTCAACATAAGGTTTTAGGTACCAAATTGAACCGAAGCAGCAAATCTGATGAATGTCATACAGGTCGTCCTCGACTTACAACCACAATTTAACCCCCAAAAGTTGTTGCTCAAGCAAGACATGTGTTAAGTGAATTTTGCTTCATTTTTATGACCTTTCCTGCCAGGGTTGTTAAACAAATCACAGCAGTTGTTAAATTAGTAACATGATTGTTAAGTGAATCTGGCTTCCCCCTTGACTTTGCTGCTCATGAGGTCGCAAAAGGGGATTGCATGACCCCAGGACGTTGCAATTGTCATAAATATGAGTCCAAGCATCTGAATTTTGACCACATGATCATGAGGAGGATGAAACTGCCATAAGTGGGTTTCACCCACACAAACAGGGTAAACTCGAGTGTGAAGGTAGATATGACATACTATACAGGTAGTTATGATTGGAATAACAGAAACTTGGTGGGATAAAACCCATGACTGGAACCTACTGATAGAATAGAATAGAATAGAATAGAATAGAATAGAATAGAATAGAAT
>NW_026844064.1:48514228-48677962 GCF_029531705.1 Pantherophis guttatus | reverse complement strand
ATAGATAGATAGATAGATAGATAGATAGATAGATAGATAGATAGATAATGGAACATATTCCATAAAGGCCTTTTGTATCAGCTTTCATATCCTCAAAGCTTTACTTCAGTAACCAGAGACATTTAATCTTATTGCTCTCATAAATGGATAAGTGAAAGAGACAGAAAATTTACACGTTCTTAACGCAGACAATTCCTTGGGGATTTTGTTTTCTTTTGTTCTCCAACAATGTGGATGCTTTCTTTCTTTTCTTACAACTTTATCTCTATTGATTTTATAAAAAGCATTATCTATGGTAATCTACAACTTTTCCCTCTCCCCAGATGAAGTTATCACAGTGTTGCACTTCTGCTATTGTCCCTTGCACTTGAAGGATAAAGCTTTGCTTTCCAGGTATCTTACAATCATTTTAGAAATAATAATAATAAAAAGAATTATTATTCACTACAAAGAAATATCAAATCACTCTCAGGAAGAAGCCGGCATCTTCACTCCCTCAAAATCTGGACATTTTCTGAGTGTATTATACATTAAATAAATAATTGCCTTTCAGCTCAAGATAAGTGAGATAAAATGTTTAGTTTGAATCCCACTATTTAAATAGGAACTGGACAATGCAAAAGGCTTTATATTGTTATATCACTCCTCGCATTTTGTGTTTTTACTATCTGTAAGCCACCTAGAATCGCTCCTCATGTAGGCCGCTATATATTCTAAAACAAGTTAAATAAAAATAAATAAATTATGCTATATCTCTGGCTTTTAGGCAGGTGAAAGCTATCTGTAGCCTTCATTGTTCTCCACAACAATCCAACCCAATTGGTATAAAAAATTTCACTGCTGTTGTACATGTTTGCGTTCTACAGAACAAGAACGATATATATATAAAAAGCAGAGACATCACCCTGCCAACAAAAGTGTGTATAGTCAAGGCTATGGTTTTCCCAGTTGCAATAGATGGCTATGAAAGTTGGACCATAAGGAAGGCTGAGTGCCTAAGAATTGAGGCCTTTGAACTCTGGTGCCGGAGAAGACTCCTGCGAGTCCCTTGGACTGCAAGGCCATCCAACCGGTCAGTCCTAGAGGAGATCAACCCTGGCTGCTCTTTAGAAGGCCAGATCCTGAAGAGGAAACTCAAATACTTTGGCCACCTAATGAGAAGGACGGACTCACTGGAGAAGAGCCTAATGCTGGGAGAGATTGAGGGCAAAAGAAGAAGGGGACGGCAGAGAATGATGTGGCTGGACGGAGTCACTGAAGCAGTCAGCATGAACTTAAATGGACTCCAAAGTATACACACACACACACACACACATACATACAAACACACACACACATATGTGTATACACACATATACACAATATATATCCTTACGATTTATATTGATTGTTTCCTAGTATGATTTGATTGATTATTTGTAACCCTATGACTATCATTAAGTGTTATACCTTAAGCTTCTTAACGAATGTATCTTTTCCTTTTATGTACACTGAGAGCATATACACCAAAGACAAATTCCTTGTGTGTCCAATCATACTTGGCCAATAAAGAACTCTGGCCTTTATGTGTATTTCTCTTTAGCCAGGTTCTTCCTACGTAAACCAAGATTTTTATGCAGCCCTAGTTCATTGAAATCACAATCCACTAGTTTCTAGGCTTTTTCTAGACTTTTCTAGGCTTTTTCTAGACTTTTCTAGGCTTTTTCTAGACTAGATTCTAGGCTTTTCTCCCAATGGGCAGCAGGGTGCCTGCTGGCTGCCTGAAAAAAGCCTAGAAACTAGTGGATTGTGATTTCACTGAACTAGGGCCGCATAAAAATCTTGGTTTACGTAGGAAGAACCTGGCTAAAGAGAAATACATATTATATGTATGTATACACATGTATATATACACATGCATATATTAGATAGATAGATAGATAGATAGATAGATAGATAGATAGATGATAAATATTATTTATTATTATTATTATTATTAATTTGATTTATATGCCGCCCTTCTCCGAAGACTCAGGGCGGCTTACAATGCGTTAAGCAATAGCCTTCATACTTTTGTATATTTATACAAAGTCAGCTTATTGCCCCCACAAACTGGGTCCTCATTTTACCTACCTTAGAAAGGATGGAAGGCTGAGTCGACCTTGAGCCTTGGCGAGATTCGAACCTGCAGTAATTGCAGGCAGCTGGTCTTAATAAGCTTAATAACAGGGTGCCTTAAACCCCTGTACTACCAAGGCTCTTTAGATAGATGTCATTCCATCTTCTGAGACCTATTGTAGTGGCATTGGAAAAGGAAGACAGATTTTTTTCGTAGAGGACAAACTTACTCAGACGACCCCCATCGGGTTTTTCCAACTTGAGAGGGACGTGAATCCTGTGGGCCCTTATTTCTTCATCTGATTTTTCTTCTTCTACTATCGAGAGTAATGCGAACAGAGAGAACGAACCATCGTTGGCATCCTATAAAACTTTTAGCAACGGGGCTAATGAAATGCAAAGCTTTCGGTGAGTCCAAGCAAGCCTTCCTATCAAATCATCTGAAATATTTATTTGTCCTCTTGAATAATTGATAGGGGCATCAGCTCTCCCGGTCAATTGATTTATTAAGGGGCTGTTCAGAATTAAACAGCTTAAAGATATTAGATTGAGCAGCGACCTTCCTTGTTAGCATATTCATTTACCTACGGGAGCTCCTATTAGAAATTGTTAATACATAACATTCCCAGTCATGGCCCAGATCTCCTCAAATTGCATTGACGCTGGGGCTGTTTAGCCACCGAATAACAGATTTGATTGAGTACTTGGGTCTGGTGTAATTAGATTTTTGCCGGAGATAGTGAGTGTGTGGGAACTTGGTTTTAATGTGGTATGCATTAAACTAGATATGTCATCAGCATTACGGTAATTGGGAAACAGCAACACCATAGATCCAGCTGTGGGATTATGTATTATACAGTAGTGGCCAAAATTGTGAAAACCTTTTGGGAAAAGTGTATTTTTGAGGTTTGAGGGCTAATAACACCACTTTCTTTTTTTTGGAGTTTCAAGATAATCCTATTCCACTGCTGGAATGGCCTGGGAATAGCCCAGACCTTCACCCAATTGAAAATCTATGGAGCCGACTAAAGTAACTTGTTAGTCAGAAGCAACCCAGCAATAAAACCCAGTTAATGGAAGCAATCCTTCAATCTTGGTTTCACATGATAACAGCTGCAGAACTAAAAGACTTGGTTCACTCCATGGGAAGACCTTGTAAGGCCGTCATTCGTGCTAAAGGTTACCCAACGAAGTATTAACTGACATGGTGATCATTTTTGTATATTTTGTTTTTTCTATGGTGATCATTTTTGTATATCTCATTTTTTCTACGTGTTTCACTTTTCTTCTTTATACTGTAACTGCTATTCTAATAGCAAATCCTTCATAAAAGTTACTGCATTACATTCTTGATTAAATGATCTTTCCATTGATATATAATTTTATGGTACTACTCCCCCAAAAAGTAGTGTTATTAGCTAGTTTTAGAAAATACACTTTTCCCAAAAGGGTTCCACAATTTTGGCCACTACTGTATTTGTGTTTACGGCTTGTGCCTCTGTCCCTGAGATGGAACCTCAGGATGATAAGAATCACACTCTCTGAGACAGGCCTGTTTTGATCAGAGATGGTTGGCCTTTTTAATGAGAGCTATTGCCTTTGGATAATTAGTCTCATCCTCAAATGGAATCTCTCTGTTGGAATCAATTTATTGTCAGATAATCATGCCAATTATTGGGGGGAGTCTCCCAAAGGTCATCGCGATGGCTAATCAATGAAGCAAATGCATTTGATCACTCATGGATACAATGGGGAAAAATGAAGTCTTGAGCTAATTGAGCTCCACCATCACCAAGGAACGGAATTCCAGATGGATCCAAGACCATTGAAAAGTTGAGCTATGTTAAATGGGAGTAGGTTCAAGTCTACGTTCTTAGTGTTGGAGATGGAAGTTCATTGGTTGCAATCTGGGATCGAATTGTGAATGATGGATCCATAGTGAGGGGACTGCTGCAGAAAAGATCAATTCTCTGAATCTCTCTACCCCCCCCCCCAAATCTTTGTTAAATCTTCAATCCAGAAAAGGTGCTAAGTCAACCATCAACATCCCCCTTCTTGTCCTGGATCAAGCAGAATCTGATCCATCCCAAGCACAGATGATTCCTGATCAGTTATGGTTCCCTGGACCAGATTCTTCCTAGAGAGCACTTCTAAATTCAGCGGTTGTTGTTGTTGTTGTTCTTTTGTTTTGTCTTTTTGAACAAACAGCACTCTTTAAAGGCTGGAGGGAAGAGATCAGGTCTCAGTCAAAACCTACTAGCTCCAGGAGCCAGTTACTGGTTCTAATCTTTTCCAACCTATGAGAAGGTCTCTTGAGACCAAGTACAGTTAGTCCTCAACTTATGGCCACAATTGGAGCCAGAATTTTTGTTGCTAAACAAGGTGGCTGTTAAGTCAGTTGTGCCTGATTTTACGACTTTCTTTGACACCGTTGTTAAACAAATCCCAGCAGTTATGAAGTGAATCCCATGGCCATTCAGTGAATCCAGCTTTCCCCCCTTTGACTTTGCTTGGCAGAAGCTAGCTGGGACGGTTGCCAATGGCAACTACATGACCCTTGGGATGGCTAATTAACAAGTGTCTGAATTTCGATCAGCTGACCATGGGGATGGCTTGATAGTTATAACTGCAAGGACCACTTGTAAATCATCCTTTTTTAGTGCTGTTGTGCGATCACTAAACAAATGGTTGTATGTCAAGGACTAACTGTATTGTGAAAGTCTCACTACTTGCTACAGTTGTGTAGTGGCCATGACAACTGGAGTGAAGAAAGAAAGAAGGAAGGATGGAAGGAAAGAATGAAAGAAAGAAAGAAGAAAGAAGAAAGAAAGAAAGAGGATGGGAGGGAGGGAGGGACGGGGAAGGAAGGAAGGAAGGAAGGAAGGAAGGAAGGAAGGAAGGAAGGAGATTGGAGAGTAAAACATATGAAGAACGGCTGCAGGATTTCGGCTTGGCTAGTCTAAAGAAAAGAAGAATTAGAGGTGACATGATAGCAGTATTCCAGTATTTGAAGGGCTGCCATAAAGAAGAGGGGGTCAACTTATTCTTCAAAGCACCGGAGGGCAGGACAAGAAACAATGGATGGAAACTAATCAAAGAGAGAAGCAAGAGAGGTTTTTAGGAAGAGTCTAGACAGCCACTTATCTGAAATAGTATAGGTTCTCCTGGTTGAGTAGGTTGCTGGACTAGAAGACCTCCAAAGTCCTTCCAGCTCTATTCTATTCTATTCTATTCTATTCTATTCTATTCCATTCCATTTCATTCCATTCCATTCCATTCCATTCTATTGAAGGAAGGAAGGAAGGAAGGAAGGAAGGAAGGAAGGAAGGAAGAAAGAAAAAGAAATTATTTGCTTGTATAATATATACAATATATTGCATAGCCTGAATAATTTCCACAAAACCAGGTGAAGAACCAAAGTCAACTCGATGTAAGTGTATGAAATACAATTGTTGCAAACTAGAAATTTTCCCAGGCTGTATAAAATTAATGAAAAAAAAAAAAGATCACTACATTAACCAAACTCTACTTTTAACCTTACCGCTCCACACTTACTTATCACACTTAGCCAGGAGAAGACTTCATCGGTAAATCCAAATTATAACAGAGAGAGCTGGGCTGACCTGGAAAAGAAAAGTGGCGTGGTAAAAAGAAACACGATTGAAAATAGCTAACGGTATTTAGATATCAATCTGGAGAGCATAGTTGTTTTTTTCCCTAGGCCCTGGCAAATTTCTCTCTGAAATAAAAGCACCTGCCAAATGGCTCTATTTCACTCGCTATGATATGTGCAGTGTTTGTTGTTGGTTTTTTTAAAAAATCCAGTAGAAATTACACAGGCACCAGAATGCAGATGGGGTGCTTTTAACATTGCTTCTTAAGTTTTGACCCACTGAAATGGACAAGGCTTGTCCATTTGCTTGAGATATTTGCTTGAGAAACCAAACTCCACTTGCTTGAGATATTTGCTTGAGAAACCAAAACAGTAAACTTTTGTCTTGGTTGCCACAATGTAAAAAAGATGTTGAGACTCTAGAAAGAGTGCAGAGAAGAGCAACAAAGATGATTAGGAAGCTGGAGGTTAAAACATATAAAACATATAAAGAATGGTTGCTGGAACTGGGTATGTCTAGTCTGATGAAAAGAAGGACTAGGGGTGACATGATAGGGGTGTTTCAGTATCTCAGGGGCTGCCACAAAGAAGAGGGAGTCAAGCTATTCTCCAAAGCACCTGAGGGCAGGACAAGAATCACGGAGAGAAGCAATTTAGAACTAAGGAGAAATTTCCTGACAGTGAGAACAATTAATCAGTGGAAAGAAAAAGAAAATCAAAGAAGAGAGAGTATTCTCCAAAGCACCTGAAAGCAGGACAAGAAGCAACGGATGGAAACTAATCAAGGAGAGAAGCAACTTAGAACGAAGGAGAAATTTCCTGACAATTAGAACAATTAATCAGTGGAACAACTTGCCTCCAGAAGTTGTGAATGCTCCAACACTGGAAGTTTTTAAGAAGAGATTGGACAACCATTTGTCTGAAGTGGTGTAGGGTTTCCTGCCTAAGCAGGAAGTTGGACTAGAAGACCTCCAAAGTCCCTTCCAACTCTTTTATTTTATTCTATCTCAAAAGAGATGTTCCATATTTCTTGGATTAAAACATGAATCAGATTTTTTTTCTAACTTTGCATTGAGTTCTACAATGCAATTTTTAGAACCTTTAATCGCTCAAAACTGAAATCCATAGCTGGCGAGGGAAAGTATACAAAAATGCATTAGTTATGCATTGATTTCTCTCTTTTTAATCAATTTATGTACCACTCAGAGAATGGCAATTACTAATTAGGGTAAAATTACAGCAAATGAATAAATAGAAATGAATGTACATTCAAACGCCTATTGTTGTGCAGAGTTCTTTTAAAGATTCAAAGATTGTGGTAAATGGAGTGGGATGGATTAATGACTTTTTTCAGATGTAAAACAGTCTGAAAACAAGCATTTATTTCTCTCTAAACAAAATAAGTGGGACAACTTTTGAACTACTGTTTTATTTATTTTTCACATCTGATCAAAAATGTATCACCTACGAATTGTTGAAATTAATATTGGGGGAACAAAGGGAAGAACAAAAATTCTGCAGAAACCTTTCTTTTGAAATGACCATGTTTATTATATTATATTATATATATATAATGACCATGTTTATAGATATTGTCACATCTCAACATATCCATTCATTTCATGTATAACTGTATCACATAATATAAACCACCAAAAAGTAAAATTAATATGCAGGCATTAATACAGTCAAAATGAAATTACCAGGTACCAGCTTTGGGGGAATTAATGACTCTTATGATCATTTATAATCATTTTGCTGTTTATTTCACAAGGTCTATTTAATTCAAAAGTGAATTTTGAGCAGGTGACCATGGTGATGCTGAAACGGTCCTTAAGTGTGAAAAACTTAAATCACTTTTTTCAGTGCCATTGTAACTTCCCTGTACATTGCACTGCAGTGAAATTAGCTTTAAAAATAAACGAGCTAAGAACATTTCGTTCTTGTTCAAAATGGTACCCAGGTATTTTAAGATAAAAGAATTGTAATGTAATGATAAAAAGAAGAAGGGTTGAAATGACGAGAGAGCATATTGGGAAGAGTGGAGGGGACAGAAACAGAAGAAAAAAAACTCCAAATAACCAGGAGATCAATATGCTTAGCAGACATAAATGCCGAACAGAAAGAATGGAACTGCAAAACATTTGGCAACTTGAAGATCCAAGCTTTCTGATTGGGGAATTTTGGGAGCTGAAATCCAGAGGTACGTTGCAAAGAAGTTGAACATCACCATAGAAGGAGAAAGATAAAGAGTTCAACAATTTTCTTGGAGGTTTTCAAGAAGAGATTGGACAACCATTTGAATAGAATAGAATAGAATAGAATAGAATAGAATAGAATAGAATAGAATAGAATAGAATAGAAAGAAAAGAAAAGAAAAGAAAAGAAAAGAAAAGAAAAGAAAAGAAAAGAAAAGAAAAGAAAAGAAAAGAAAAGAATTCTTTATTGGCCAAGTGTGATTTGACACACAAGGAATTTGTCTTTGGTGCATATGCTCTCAGTGTACATAAAAGAAAAGATACATTCATCAAGAATCATAAGGTACAACACTCAATGATAGTCATAGGGAACAAATAAGCAATCGAATCATACTAGGAAACAATCAATATAAATCATAAGGATACCAGCAACAAGGTTACAGTCGTAAGTGGGAGGAGATGGGTGGTGGGAATGATGAGAAGATTAATAGTAGTGCAAATTTAGTGAATAGTTTGACAGTGTTGAGGGAATTATTTGTTTAGCAAATAATTAGTTTTTTCGGGGAAAAAACTGTTCTTGTGTCTAGTTGTTCTGGTGTGCAGTGCTCTATAGTGTTGTTTTGAGAGGAGGAGTTGAAACACTCCAGGATGTGAGGGGTCTGTAGATATTTTCACAGCCCTCTTTTTGTATACTGCACAGCCCTTGTGCAATATACAGGTCCTCAATGGAAGGCAAGTTGGTAGCCATTGTTTTTTTCATTTGTCTGGGATGATATAAGGAGTCCTGCCTTGGGCAGAGGGTTGGACTAGATGACCTCCAAGGTCCCTTCCAGCCCTAGGATTCTATGGTTTCTAAGAAATTGCACATCCTGAAGTTGCCAAGTTTGAGAATTAGGCGCAGAATCTAAATGGTGCAGAATAGTGAGAGAGACCAACTTCAGTGGCTTGGCTGGAAAGTCCTCCCATTTTTACAGAATCAAGTGGCAGACCTCCCTAAATAATAAAAACACCAACACCAACATTACAGCAGTGGTGGGTTCCTCCCGGTTCGGTCCGGTTCGGCCGAGCTGGTAGCGGTAACGATATGACGTCACCGAACCGGTTTTCCCACCCCCCACCCCCCCACGTTATTCTTACCTTTTATTTGGTCCCACCCCCAATCTATTGCTGCCTCCTGAGTCCCAGCTGATGACTAGAGGGAAAAAAACTGTTTAAACTCTTGCCGCGGGGCTTCAAAGGGCCGTCCTACAGCTGATCAGTGTTAAAAGCAAACAAATGAGTTGGGTTGTAAGTGCAAGGACTGGTCGTGAGTGCGAGGACCTTCCAGAAATGACTCTGACCAGCTAGCCACGCCCACCTAGTCACATGACCTCCAAGCCACACCCACAAAATAAGCCACGCCCACAGAACCGGTAGTAAAAATATTTAGAACCCACCCCTGCATTACAGCCCCCATTAAATTCAAAAAAATCACACTGTTTCTAGCTGTATCCCTTTATCTTGTTTTATTTAATAATTTGACATATGTACAGTATGTATATACAGACTCACATATGACTCACTCACTCAGACTCACTCTCACACACATATATACATGCAACCCAGAGGTGGGTTTCACAAAATTTTATCACTGGTTCACCGCGCACCGAAAATGTGAGCACGCACGTGGCTTCCGTGCATGCGTGCAGCCTGCCACGCATGTGCACAGCCAACGCACATGCACTTTGCTTGCACGTGCATCTTAGGAAACATGGCTAAATAGGATGGCATACTGCCAGGATGGTGTTGTGACTTAGGCCCAAGTAGATATTATCAGACACAATCAGTTCGAAACAAACAGACTTTATTAGGACAGCGGAGAATTAACTCATTCTCAGCGTAATCCAAACTAATTCAAAACAAATTCTTCATAACACAATGCTTCAGCCTTATCACCAACCTTGGTCTACTTTGGCAACCTGCCAAAGGCTTCTCTTGGCAAAAGTTCAGAAGCAGAAGACGCCGACATGAAATAAATGCAGCAAGACAAGAAACAAAGCTATCAACGTTGTTTTCCGATAAAGAGCCCAAGAGCCGTTGCTGGTCTTTTAACCTTCTGGGAGGGGCCAATCATCTCTTGGCCTTACTCCCAAGTTGTCCTTTTTGCTTTAGCTGCTCTTGCCTTCTGGCAGTTCTTCACATGCATGCACTAGGAACAGGCTCCTCCTGTTCTTCTGCCTTTCTGCTGTCCGACTCTGGAGGCTCCAGAGTCTGCACATCCCTCCCAGATGGCCCTGGCCCCATTTCTGCCTCCGATGCAGAGCTCTCATCAGGGCCTTCTCCAATCTCCAGGACTGGCCCATGTTCTTCCTCAGCCTCCTCACTGTCCGACTCCGCTACCAGCTTCACAGGCTGCTGGCGGACCACAACAACGGTATAAAAATAAAACCAGTGAATACCACCACTGATCCGAACCAGCTGAATACCATCACTGATGCAACTATAGTCCCCCTGAAGCTGAAAAAGTTGCCCATTTCTGTCATTAAACACATTTTTGTTCATTATTTTCTAGCCCATCTAACATTCAATTAAAAGTAAGACCTGTATTCATTTACACACAAAAAAAGGAGCAATTACATTTCCCAGTTTTTGAGGGAGGGAGATAAAGTGGCAACTCCCTTTCAATTATGGATGGATATATCCTTCTAATGTTTGACCCACAGCTTTGTGGATTGATGAGGTGGGCTGTGATCCTCGAAAATCTATGCCAGACTTCTCAAAGCTATCTGTCCTCCAGATGTGAGGTCATCCATTTTCAGAGTTGAAGATGGTCGTGATGGCAGGGGAATTCTAAGAGTTGAGGTCAACACATCTGGATGCAATGCAGATTGGGGAAGGTTTTATATTAGGACTTCCATGGAAACGTGGAATGGAACGGCAGGCAAGCAAACTGTAGCCTACAAGGATGATCGAAGAGTGAAAGGCAGGACAGCCACACAAAATACTAGCCATCTTAAAGATCAAAGCAAAACTGAAAGAGAGCTAATGGTTTTTTTTGGGGGGGGGGAAGAGATGAGCAGACCTTGTCTAGCTCTAGTAAGACCACACCTGGAACACTGCATCCAGTTTTGGGTCACATTATAAAAAAGACGTTGAGACTTTGGAAAAAGTGCAGAAAAGAACAACAAAGATGATTAAAGGCTGGATAGTGGGAGGAGGAGAAGCACCCAACCTAAATCTCACACATGTGTAGTTTACAGTAGGGTTTTATCGCCTGACACTCAGATTCAGTTGGGCAGCCTGGTTCCTAAAAGGCCACGGACCAGTATTGGACTACGGCCTAGGGGTTGGGGTCCCTTGGATTAGATCACCCTTGGAGTAGGCCACACTTGGAATACGGCATTCAGTTTTGGTCGCCACGATATAAAAAAGATGTGGAAACTCTAGAGAGAGTGCAGAGAAGAGCATCAAAGATGATTAGGGGACTGGAGGCTAAAACATAGAAAGAATGGTTGCTGGAACTGGATATGTCTAGTCTGGTGAAAAGAAGGACTAGGGGAGACATGATAGCAGTGTTCCAATATCTCAGGGGCTGCCACAAAGAAGAGGGAGTCAAGCTATTCTCCAAAGCACCTGAGGCCAGGACAAAAAGCAATGGGTGGAAACTAATCAAAGAGAGAAGCAACCTAGAACTAAGGAAAAAATTCTTAACAGTGAGAACAATCAACCAGTGGAACAACCTGCCTTCAGAAGTTATGGTGCTCCATCACTAAAAGCTTTTAAGAAGAGACTGGAGAGCCATTTGTCTGAAATGCTATAAGATCTCCTGCTTGAGCAGGGGGTTGGACTAGAAGAGCTCCAAGATCCCTTCTAAGTCTGATATTCTATGTCCGTGATGGCGAACCTATGGCATGCTTGCCACAGGTGGCATACGGAGCCATATTGGTGGGCACATGAACTCAGCTCTGGCGTGCATGCATGCGCCGGCCAGCTGATTTTTGGGCCTTCTGGGCCCACTGGAAGTTGGGAAACAGTCTATTTCCGGCCTCCAGAGGGCCTCCGGGAGGGTGGGGAAGGCTGTTTTCGCCCTCCCCAGGCTCCAAGAAAGCCTCGGGCGCCTGGGGAGGATGAAAAACGGGCCTACTGGGCCCACTGTGCCATCACGTGCCAAAAGGGGTGGGGTGCATAGAATTATGGGTGTGGGCACGCACACAGGCGTGACACCCCCATCCTCTCCCCGCTTTTGGCATGCGATGGCCATCACTGTTCTATGTTCTAGTTGGATCAAGCTGTGTTTCTTGGGAGGGAGGGTGTTTTACAGATGTGGGAGCCATCAGCACAAAGGCTAATGGGGGAAACTGAGATCATCATGAAGAATTAGGTAAATATCTCTTCTTCAATGCTGTGGTGGCGCAGTGGTTAGAATGCAGTTTTGCAGGCTAATTCTGCCAACTGCCAGCAGTTCGTTCCTGAAGGTCGACTCAGCCTTCCATCCTTCCAATCACCCAGATTGTTGGGGGGCCAATATGCTGACTCTGTAAACCACTTAAACAGGGCCGTAAAGCACCGTGAAGCGGTATATAAGTCTAAGTGCTATTGGTATTAATTGAAGGACCTTCTTTGCCACCACCAAGATCACTTCCTCTTCCCTCTGAACTGCAGCAGGCTTTTGTCTGCCCGTTGCACGCTGCATTAATTTAAGCCACAAACGCTTGGCCTGCAATATGCTTGTATATACTTAACAGCTCAAAATGAACCTCGCCAGCTGTAGCACGTGAAACAGCACGTTCTGCTCCATGGAGCATTTCAATACATGTGCATGAAGCTTTTACATGGCTATGCACAAAGGTCAAGATGCATCCAAGCCCCATTCAGAGATTTATTTCTTTGCTGGCTTTATTTGGTTATTGCTTTTTTTTTAATTCACCCAAGAACAAGGTCCTCTGGGCAGGTCACTCACCATCCAAAAGCAGGGAAGAATTACTTTAAAAAAAAAGAAAAAACGATGAACGAAAAACGAAGCCATTCCAGAATCCGTCACAAAAACAATTGAGAGATGAAGATTTACCAGGATCAGAAAATGGAAATGGGACTTTGGTAGAAACTATAGAATTCCAACGTTGCATAGCTTAATGCTTGGAACTCCCTACTTTATGTTTAAACCAGAAAAAGACCTGATTTAAATCCTGAATACTGGTATCTCCTTTTCATTTCCCCCTTTTTCTCCTTCTTGGTGAAGGAATGAAAATTCCCCCAATCATTGGATTAACTTCCGGAGCATATGAATCCCAACAAATTTTGAGACAGTTTGTTTCTTTTCTGTTCGGAATATCTTGGCAACTTACAGCCTCGTAACTGTAAGATGAATAGCATTTGCCTTGTTGATTTGTCTTTTGATTGATTGATTGATTGATTTAGATTGATAGAATCTAGAAATCATCACCAAATTATATGGCTACCTGTCACAAACGTAAGACTGGGCAGCTAACAATATTTTAAAAAGGATAAAAACATATATTTTTAAAAAACCATAAAATACATAGCAGCTAGGAAAATGATAAAAATAATAATCAGCATTCAACATAACCAGGGACAGGCTCTAATACTTAGGAGCAGTGGTGAAATCTGAACTGGTTTGCTACCGGTTCGCTGACTGCGCATGTATCCTGCATGCCAAAAGGAGGCTTGGGAAGGTAAGTAGAACAGCGAGGGGGGATCAGCTGTGCTGCATGATTCGGCTTCGCTAGAAAGCAGGATTCCTGCTTTCTAGCAAAGCTACACCGTGCGGCACAGCTGATCATCTGAAATACCGGTTCGGAGGAAACTGTAGCTTTTTTCAACTACCAGTTTCACCAAACCGGTAGCTTTTTTTTTTACTACCGATTCGCTGGAACCGGAGCAAACCGGTAGCATTTCACCCCTGCTTAGGAGTGTGAAAAAAGTCATAAATCCCTTTTTCTTTTTAGAACCCTTGTATCTTCGAACAGTCCCAAAAGGAATGATTCCAAGGCAAGGATGACTTGTACTTATTCAAGAAAAAGCCAAACTGATTTCTAAGTTCTGAAGTGTGAACCATGTAAGGCAGGGATCCCCAAACCCTGGGCCGTAGACCTCTATCAGGCCATGGCCTGTTCGGAACTGGGCCACTTGAGTGGCTGGCCCGTGCATGCGTGCACGCAGCTCAACTTGCACCACTGGCAGGCTGACACATGAGCGGAAGGCCGGCGCACATGTGCACAGCTCAACTTCCATGAGTAGTGGGGCCGTTCCCTTCTCCCCACCCCGCTGGGCTGCCAAACCCTAACGGTTGAGGACTGCTGATATAAGGCCTAGTGGGTTGCAAGGTTCCTATGATGCACTAATTAAATCATGAGTCTCGAGCCAAGCTTCAAAAGAAATCCAGTTATTTATTAGCAGCTTCTTGTCGGCTGTTCCCAAGTGAAGCCAGCTCTGACCCTACGTAATTTATGCTCCAATTATGACCCTGTTTTCCCCCTCCCCCTAGGGTGTGTCATCAATCAAATTCGCCAAAGGGGCAATTTCGCGGGTTGTAGAGGTCACTCCCCTTGCTGCTGTAGGTCACCCTGGGATACAGCCTTGAGAGAGGTAAGCGTGGAATGTGCATCTGTTTTGGGCTGCTGTGCCATTTCGCCGGTTTCCCATCCACCCTGGCCTATGGCAACTCGAGAGCAGGCCAAGGATGCTTTGCGAGATGACAGTGGGCTTATATCTCCAGCACTGCCTTCCTTGAAACAGCTCAACAACCTGAACACACAGGTAAAGCTTTCCAGGTTAGTAGGAAACAATACAATGCCTCCCCCCCTCCCTCTGTTGTGTTGCCATTCTTGAGGGATAGAAAGGAATCAGGAACATTTGCTGCTCTTTGCTAATGGCTTAGGTAAGCCACGCGGCATCGAGTGCAGTCCCTCACGAGGGCTATTCGTGAAGCCATTACCTGCTTTGCTTGAGGAAACAGCGGCTGGGGTTGATCTCACACGTGCTTTTAAAGAATAGACCATTACAAAGGATTGCTTAAGCTTGCCTGGGTTTCGGTGGGCGGATGAAGGAGACTATACAAAGTGGGTATTCATTCACTGAATACTAATACAGGTAGTCCTTGACTTACAGTTCATGTAGTAACTGTTTGACGTTACAACGGCACTGAGAAAAGTGAGTTTACGACCACTGTTCGCACTCAGGACCGTTGTAGTATCTCTACGATCACCTGAACAAAATTCAGACCCTTGGCAACTGGCTCATATTTATGACAGTTGTAGAGTCCCGAGGTCACCTGATCCCTTTTTGCGACCTTCTGACAAGCAAAGTCAATGGAGAAGACAGATTCACTTTACAACCAAGTTACTTACTGGTAATGCACTTAACACCTGTGACAAGAAAGGTCGCAATATGGGGCAAAACTCACTTAAGAAATGTCTCACTTAAGGAAACAAATTTTGGGCGCAGTTGTGGTTGTAAATCAAGGACTACCTATATTAGTGAACCATCAAAAACCATCCCTTCCCTTCTCTAAATTTTCCTTCTCTTCATTCTTTTTCTTTTCCTTTTCCTTTTCTTCTCTATTTTCTCATCTCCATTCTTCTTCCCTTCCTCCTTCCTTCCTCCCTCCTTCCATCCCTCCTTTCCTCCTTTCCTTCCTTCCTTCCTCCCTTCTTTCCTCCCTCCCTCCCTCCCTCCCTCCCTCCCTTCCTTCCTTCCTTCCTTCCTTCCTTCCTTCCTTCCTTCCTTCCTTCCCCTGATCCAGCAAGAGGACAAACATTTAGTACTATAACAATAAGCTCTGGGGTTGTTTCACCTTCTTTGCTTGCTTTCACTCTTTTCTTTTCTTCTTTAGATTACAATCAATTTCTTTTTTTTTTCTTTTTTCCCCCCTTTTTCTGTCCCCCTCCTCTACTAAAGTTGTATTAGGGATTCACTTAAGCAGAAATGAACTGTAATATGCAAATAGTTCTAATTGGACTGCTAATAGAGCGTGTCTCTGTTTGTTTTTTTGCAAGGAGTTTTATGTCTATGTAATCAGTGCAGACAGACGTTAAGTAAATGAAGAGGCAACTAACAATGTCAAAAAAAGAGACCGGGCGGTTTCAGCTGACACTACCCTAATCTTCCAGGACCCATTAAATGGCAGTTTCAACGCATTACCTCCCATAACAGCCTTGAATATCACTGGTTTTATTTGCAGTATCAAACATTCCATTTCATGCCCCATTAACAATGGAAGCCTGAGCCTTTGACGCAGCTAAACATTTTACTAACTACCTGGACTAAGTAACCAATTAACTTTTGGAGACAATACGGCCAATTAAGTGCAAAAAGGTAAGCTTGTCAACCCCCACTAAAATTGAATTTCCTCTTTTTTCTTCCTCTCCCTCCCCCCATTCCCGTTTCTCTCTTTGGTGGCCCTTCGTGCTGGCTTCTTAATGGCGGTTTGGGTTCCCGTTGAAAGGGCGGGTTCGATAAAGTTCACAGGGTCTTCAGGATGGATCCTGACCCGTCGCTCTTTCCGCTGAGATCTTCGGTGCCAGTGAATGAGCCAAATCAGAAATGTGGGCTAAATTGGCATTTGGCTGCAAAGGACAGTGGACTACACATCTGGCTGAAGGTCTCATCATGATTAGGAGGCTGGAGACTAAAACATTTTTTTTTTAATTTGATTTATATGCCGCCCTTCTCCGGAGACTCAGGGCGGCTTACAATGCGTTAAGCAATAGCCTTCATACTTTTGTATATTTTATATAAAGTCAGCTTATTGCCCCCACAAACTGGGTCCTCAATTTACCTACCTTAGAAAGGATGGAAGGCTGAGTCAACCTTGAGCCTTGGAGAGATTCGAACCAGCAGAAATTGCAGGCAGCTGGTCTTAATAACAGGGTGCTTAGACCACTGTGCTATCAAGGCTCTTGAATATGAAGAACAGTTGCAGGAATTGGGTATGTCTAGTCTAGTGAAAAGAAGGACTAGGGACGACATGATAGCAGGGGTTCCAATATTTGAGGGGCTCCTACAAAGAAGAGAAAATTACGAACTATTTTTCAAACCACCCAAAGGCAAGACAAGAAACAATGGATGGAAACTAACCAAGGAGAGAAGCAAGAGAACCTGTCAGGCCTGGAAGCCATCTTTTTCGTTGGGTCTTCAGGCCTGCCACATTTACTGCTGTGGGAAACTGGGAGGGGGAATTGTATAGCCAGGTGATATATAGTCATAATAACATTCCTTTCTCAGAGAGTCAAGGACATCCTGCTCTGCACCTGGAGGGTTGGAATTGGGAGGCATCTCCATTTGTCTGAAATGATATAAGGTCTCCTGCTTGAGCTCCTGCTTGGTTGGATTAGAAGACCTCCATGGTCCCTTCCAACTCTTTGTTCTACGTATCAGAACTTCTATGTATGGGAAATGTGGGTGAAGTGATATGGGCTAAGTCAACATTTGGCTGCAGAGGATGATGGTCTGGACAACTGGCTGAAGTTCTCCTGTGCTATTCCAGGATATTGGGGAAATTAAAAAAAAACAGTACAATACTGAATTAGTTGCAAGTAAAATTAGTAAATGTACATCAGTAATGGGATTCAAAACTTTTTACTACAGGTTCTGTGGGTGTGGCTTGAGGGGGCATGGCATGGTTTGGGGCGTGGCAGGGGAAAGATACTGTAAAATCTCCATTCCCTCCCCACTCCAGGGGAAGGTTACTGCAAAATCCCTATTTCCTCCTGATCAGCTGGGATTCGGGAGGCAGAGAACAGATGGGGGCGGGGCCAGTCAGAGGTGGTATTTACCGGTTCTCCGAACTACTCAAAATATCTGCTACTGGTTCTCCAGAACTGGTCAGAACCTGCTGAAACCCACCTCTGATGTACATATATAACAAGGCTATATTTAATTTTATCACCACCCTCAGGAGGAGAAAAGTTTACAGGAAAAAAATAACTTTGAAGATTGAGACAGGATGCAAGACTGGGTTGATCAATTATCTTAAATATATGGTAATCTAAAATGTAAATGATTATAAACCCCATGGGATCTACGGGTGATCTTATGAGAAGAGTACGATTTTTCCTGATGTACTAGAGGGAATGCTTTTTAGGAATGGAACCAATTTGATCAGGCTCTGATTTTGCTAAAAGCAACGTGGATTTGTGTTGGGATTTTTTTTTTTTTAGAGCAGAAAAGTTTGTTTGTATTCCATTGTACAGAGGTTTGATACCCACTGGGTCAGTCTAGATTTCTACATTATGTTAAGTAAGGGTTTGCTACTACTAGGATCTGTCAAATGGGCCTCACTTGACAGGTTCACAAGACATATTATGAGAAAATAACTCATAATCGTAATGATTGGTTTGTTAAGTCCAAGGCATTAAAGTTTTGCTTTCTTTCTTAACCGGGGTGCTTTCAAGGTACATAGATTTGATAGTCCAGAATTCCCCAGTCATCATGGCTGTTGCTGAGAATTTGAATTCCAGATACTTTCAGGAGCCAGGCTGATACTAATATGTGAGCCCATAATATGTCCACCATATTATGAATATATGTCCACCAGTATAACACAGCACAGAAGTTATAGTGATACTGAGTTCTCTCAAAGCCCACTAGAAGATTTGGGGCCAATAATTCTACCTTCTACTCAAAACAGTATCCAAGATTGTTGTGGTGGTATTAAATAGAGGAAATGTACAGTAAATAAGAATGAATGGGGAAAAGTCACAAATGGAAAACATTTGTAAGATAATGTATAGAATTAATATTATATGTGAAGGAATTTATAGAAAAAGAAGGGACAATGGGACAAGAAGGATACATATATTATAAGGAGAGATAGGGGAAAATGTAAATAATAGAAGACTACCATTATAAAACTGTTGCAGAATGGGAATATATGTTTTGGGTTTGTCATATTGTGTTGTTTTATAAATAATATTTTTTTAAAAAAAATAGATAAATAAATAAATAGAGGAAACGTTGAGATCCTCAGAAAATACCACATATTGCATATGACTGTACCTTTTGATTGTGGTTTTCTATGTTGTTAGATTCCTAGAGTCACTATGGCAAAATGGGTGGCTATATAAATTGAATGAATGAATGAATGAATGAATGAATGAATGAATGGGAAACAGCATCAAGCTGTGATTAGAATATCATACTAGAAACTTCAAATTCTGGATTCCAAGTTCCAGATAAAGCTTGGATGAAGACATCAGTTCAATCATAATCTTTCATTCTAGCATACTTCATGTGAAATAAGAATGTGGAGAAGCAGTAAATTTATACCATATCCATCCATTCCATTGTTTTCATATCACTATTAAACCACCTGATTACTGTTATTAAGTTTAGTGTCTCTGTTATGCAACTTGTAATGTCATTGTCCCTTCCATGGATGAAGGGATCAGGTTTTGATCTGGCCTGGAGTTTGAAACCTATTGGCCTTGAGATGACATCAGCCACAATTCACAGCTTCACAATCATTGGCCATGAGCCTGGATTACCTATTCCTACTTTAGCCTGGAATGAAAAGAAATGGTGACAGTGGTCATTTCTGATAAGGAATGCTAAACACAGTCAAGTTGGGAATGAATAATGCTGTCAGTTTCATAATGTTCTGCCATTCCTAAAGACATTTATGAACTGAGTTCTTACCATAAATGAACTGAACATAATTTCCACCTGTCTGCACTTCTCATATTGCCTTGGTGGATAAAAACCTCTTGATATCAAACACCGTTTTGGTAGCTGTTAAATGTAAACGATGTAGAAATCCGTCTTGCAGTTTCTCAACAGATTTAGTGAAAGAGGATTCACTTTTTCTACTCTTATCTTCAAAAAGTTTGAGGGTTTATTTTGAATTCCTTTTGGTAGCATTTACGAGCTAGCCTTATTCTTCAGGGTGACAGGGACTATACTGTTAATTATGTTGCTTTCTGTTACATCACTGTGAAGCTTTCCTGGCTGCGTACTTTTCCCAGTCAGGAAAAAAAAAAGAAAATTATGAAAAGTATCTTGTGAAAGGAGACATCTTTCTTGAAACTGGATGGAAGTGTGGGATGCTAAGGAGATGGAGACCAGTGGTGAAATGTAAAATTTGTTACTACCAGTTCTGTGGGCGTGGCTTGGTGGTGATGGGGGTAATGTGACTGGGTGGGCGTGGCCAACTTTTTTTTTTTTACTTTTAAAAGCATTTTTTCTACAATCTTAAGAGGTTGCAGAAAAAAGTGCTTTTAGAAGCCTCTAATGATCAGGCAACTCAGCTGGGATCGCCAGAGGCTTTTAAAGGCTTTTTTTTTTTTAATTTGATTTATATGCCGCCCTTCTCCGGAGACTCAGGGAGGCTTACAATGTGCTCAGCAATAGCCTTCATCCTTTTGTATATTTCTACAAAGTCAGCTTATTGCCCCCACAAACTGGGTCCTCAATTTACCTACCTTAGAAAGGATGGAAGGCTGAGTCAACCTTGAGCCTTGGCGAGATTCGAACCTGCAGTAATTGCAGGCAGCTGGTCTTAATAACCAGCTTAATAACAGGGTGCCTTAGACCACTGTACTACCAAGGCTCTTTTCTAGAGGTTGCAGAAAAAAGTGCTTTTAGAAGCCTCTGATGATCCCAGCTGAGCCGCACGATCATCAGAAGCTTTTTTTTTTAACTTTTAAAAGCATTTTTTTCGGCTGAAGAGGTTGTAGAAAAAATGTTTTTAATTTTGATTTATATGGCGCCCTTCTCCGGAGACTCAGGGTGGCTTACAATGCGTTAAGCAATAGCCTTCATACTTTTGTATATTTATACAAAGTCAGCTTATTGCCCCCACAAACTGGGTCCTCATTTCACCTACCTTTGAAAGGATGGAAGGCTGAGTCAACCTTGAGCCTGGGGAGATTCGAACTAGCAGTAATTGCAGGCAGCTGAATGATAATAACAGGCTATTAGTCTGCTGCACCACCAGGCTCTTCCTAAAAACCTTCAGTGAACTGTTCAAACTCTTCTTAAAAACCTGCAGTGATGGAGCATCCTCAACTTCTGGAGGCAACCTGTTCCACTGGTTAATTGTTCTCACTATCAGGAAGTTTGTCCTTAGTTCCAGGTTGGCCCTCTCCTTGATTAGCTTCCATCAGTTGCTTCTTGTCTTGCCCTCTGGTGTTTTGGAGAATCGATTGAACCCCCTCCTCTTTGTGGCAGCCCCTCAAATGTTGGAAGATTGCTATCATGTCACCTCTAGACCTTCTCTTTGTTAGGTAGACATACTCAGTTCCTGCAACTGTTCATCGTACGCTTTATCCTCCAGGCTCCTGATCATCTATGTTGCTCTTCTTTGCACTCTTTCTAAATCTTTTTTTGTATCACGGTAACCAGAATGGGATGCATTATTCCAGAGGTGGGTTTCAGCAGGTTCTGACCAGTTCTGGAGAACTGGTAGCGGAAATTTTGAGTAGTTTAGAGATCCAGTAGTAAAAATTCTGACTGGCCCTGCCCCCATCTATTTTCTGCCTCCCAAGTCCCAGCTGATCGGGAGGAAATGGGGATTTTGCAGTATCCTTCCCCTGGATTGGGGTTGGAATGGAGATTTTACAGTATCCTTCCCCTGCCATGCCCACCAAGCCACGCCCACAGAATTGGTAGTAAAAAAAAATTGAAACCCACCACTGCATTATTCTAAGTGTGGTATGACCAGTAGGATTGCGAGAGTACACATTATTTCACCAACATTCTCCTCCTTTCTCAAACACAAATTTTTATTTTGCTCCATTAGATCAGGCTTGGTGGAACACTGTGCCGAGTCATTTTTCTACACAACAGTATTTAAAGATCAGTAGCCTCTAAAGAGAAAGAAAGAAAGAAAGAAAAAGAAGTTGTGACAAATCTTGTTCAAGCATTTATAACATGGTTGAACAGGCAGGATACAAAACCAGACTTGTACTCACTAAGCCGTCTGTCTGGATAGAAGAATCTGTTGGTTTAACTTTGTCCGGTAGTCATACACACAGAGACAGAGATGTTGAAAGGCATTTTCCACCCTGCCGCACCCCACCCCACCCCACTCCACCCCATCCTATCCCATTTTTAAAGAACTTTACAGATTCGTCTGGTATTTTCATTCATCCTGAACATAAAAAGTGGTCTAAAGCACCCTGTTATTAAGACCAGCTGCCTGCAATTACTGCAGGTTCGAATCTCGCCAGGCTCAAGGTTGACTCAGCCTTCCATCCTTTCTAAGGTAGGTAAATTGAGGACCCAGTTTGTGGGGGCAATAAGTTGACTTTGTATAAATATACAAAAATATGAAGGCTATTGCTTAACGCATTGTAAGCTGCCCTGAGTCTCCGGAGAAGGGTGGCATATAAATCAAATTAAAAAAAAAAAAGCAGGAGGACAATTTTATCACCTTATTAGATTTAGTGATGGGTTGCGAGGATATCTTCTACTATAAAAGAAGAAGAAATCAGCCTTGTCAAGAGAAAAACTTCAAAGAATCTTCAAGGATCTGTCTTTCCATGCTGTATTTACCCAAGGACTACTCCATTTACTCGTCCAATGGAAAATCCCTATTAATTGGGCCAACGTTGCTACAATTGGAAGGAAATCCATAAAGCAGGCCGAATCTTTGAAACGATACCCAAGGCGAATGTTTTTTTTTTTCTGTTTTTTCTTTTTTGCGGCTTCCTGCGCGTCTCTGTGAATATTTTCAGTGTGTAAGACAAAATGGGAGCCCACATCAAGGGCTAGGTCAATTCTTAACACAACACAGTTAAAGATTATCCTCACCACAACACAGCTGGTTTGAGGCTGCTATTAATCTAATCTCTTAAATGCATGTAATATCCGAAGAGAAAAGCCAGCCTGCCAATCTCCGATTTCTCTAATGGTAAAAATATGTCACGGGCTTTCAGCAGTAAGTCCTTACAACCGCCGAGCTGTTTCCGCGGGTGGAAGTGTTACCACCATCTTGGCGCTGCTTGCACCATCTGGATTTGACGGGTGCTCCACCTAAGCTTTTCCTAGCTTCTTTAGGCTTGCTTTTCCTCTCCCCTCTCCCTCCTCCTTCCTCCAATTCATCTCTACCTGGAGGGAGACAGGATTAATCTCAGTAAATTGGCGCAATGGGATTAGCGGCAGGACCATAAGAAGGAGACCACATTTGAAGGTGGCTTTCAGGAAATTAAGCCATGGTTCTTGGGGAAGGGTTATTAGATCTGTTGTGGCTCTCTCTGTGGTGGAACCAGTTTTACTCATTTCCCGGCTGTCAAAGTTTAGGCAGGAAATTCACTGGTTGGTGTTGCCCTGTATTTAATTGTAGTGGTTTAGCAGGGTTAGCCCGAATTTGTGGAAATGTTCCTTGGCTATGCTCCAGACCACTGATAAAGCCCAAACTTTAACCTAGTGGCAACACATTTTAACGAAGACAACATTGAAGTTTCCTTTGAAAATTCTCAGATTTTCTCAGCGCTACTCAAGAAGCATCTCTTTTGTTTTGTTTTTATTTCATTCACACTTTGCTTTGACATTTCTCTTGGTGATACGAAGTCAGCGTTATTGATTGTTGGTTCTTCTGTTTTCATCTCTCTGCAACCGGGCAAGGGCCTTTTTTTTCAATGCTGAGAACTTCCCTGATTTTGGAAAATTATGGCAGGATTCATGATCCCAGGACAAGTAGCTAGGTAGAAGATACACAGGGGCCACTGTGGATTTTACTCCGCTAGTCGTTGTCAACTGTAGGGGTGGCTACAGCATGACATCACAGAGTGCAGTTGCCTTCCCACCAAAGTGGTACCTATTTATCTACTCACATTTGCATGCTTTGACAGAAGCTGAGCTTGACAGGAGCTGAGGCACGTAATGGAAGCTCACCCCATTGTGCGGCACATGAGTCTTGGACCTGGGCTGCTGGATTTTTTTTTTTTTTTATTTGATTTATATGCCGCCCTTCTCCGGAGACTCAGGGCGGCTTACAATGCATTAAGCAATAGCCTTCATACTTTTGTATATTTTATACAAAGTCAGCTTATTGCCCCCACAACTGGGTCCTCAATTTACCTACCTTAGAAAGGATGGAAGGCTGAGTCAACCTTGAGCCTGGTGAGAATTGAATTCACAGTAATTGCAGGCAGCTGGATGTTAAATGCTGCCTTAGGAGGCATTAGCCTCCTACGCCACTCAGGCTCCTATATTTGGTTTTGTTGTATGATTTTGTGTGGTCTTATGATATATCCTGTTTAGGAGCATAATCATGCCACAAGAATGCCATGTTATTTGCAAATATTATACAATAAAAATGTTGATGATTATGATAATGATGATAGCCAGATAGATGGATGTAACAAACAGAAAAGTTCTCTCTCTCTCTCTCTTTTCTCTCTCTCTGTCTCATTTTTTCAATCTCTCTATCTCTCTATTTCTCTATCATCTATCTATCTATCTATCTATCTATCTATCTATCTATCTATCTATCAGAATAGAGCTGGAAAGGAACTTGGTGGTCTTCTAGTTCAGCCTTCTGCTCAAGCAGGAGACCTGGCCTATACCATTTCAGACATTTCTTAAAACCCTCTTAAAACCTTCCAGTGATGAAGTATCCACAACATCTGATAGCAAGCTGTACCACTGTTGTCTGTCTGTCTGTCTATCCGTCTATCTACTATCTATCTATCTATCTATCTATCTATCTATCTATCTATCATCTCTCTATCTCTCTATCATCTATTATCTATCATCAAATTTATATGACCACCCATCTCACAAGAAACGCTGGGAGTGCTGCAGAGCAGTTTGCATTAAGTTTACATTTTAAAAAGTAGGTGGTTAAATTAGCTAGTCAAAAGGTTTCATTTAGCCGCGTAATTCAGGAAAATATTTCAACCCTCATCATAATAGAGGGAAACTTCAGAGGAGCTATCAGGCCAAAAAAAAAAAACACGACTCAACCCTTCTCCAGAGCCAGAAGAAAAACTTCTGGCCATAAATAATCATAAAGGGTAAATAATAATCACCACCATCATCGAGAAGGTGCAAGGAATGGGGGCCGAAGGAGGGAGTCCCTTAAGTGAGAAGTTTTAAATGAAAGGGGATGCCCTGTGAACTTAACACCTTGGCCCTTCAGCCTTTCTGTTAACAAGCTAATCTGATTGCCATTGATTTTGGTCACCTCTGGTGCTAAGAAGGTGATGGAATGCTGTCCCGCTAGATGTATTGAATCAGATACTAAGCAAAGAGCTACATAAAGTACAATTTGGCCTCAGCTCACTGATTATGACATTAGCGGAGAGACAAGGTCTGGGTGATACATACACACCCACCTACACACATACACACACGGAGACCCACAAATCATGTGAACTACGATGGAGACGGAATTAAAAAGTCTAGAAATGTCCCTCGTCTTTGGTCGGGTGTTGTTTTTTTTTTAAACATTTATTTATCTTGCTCCTCTCTCCCCATTCTCTCCCCGCTAGCTTTTTCTTGCTTACTCTTCTGATTTCTGTTGCTAAAACGAGACCGTTTTCCACTGCCGTAGTTAGTGATAGGCATTTGAGTGTAATCTAATTAATTACTTGTATTAAGCTTGCAGAGAAAATAGAATTGGGGGGTGGGGTGGGGAGGGAGAGAACCGGCTCTTAAATGACAAGTTCTCCCTTGGGTAAAGGAGAAAGTGGATTTAGCAGGTTTGGAAGAAGAGAAAAGATGCTTGGCAAGGCCCCTTCGATGGGAACTCCTTTATTTTGTAGGATTCAATTCAATCAGATTCAATCAGAATAGAGCTGGAAGGGAGCTTGGAGGTCTTCCAGTCCAACCCCCTGCTGAAGCAGATTTCAGAAGAGGGGCTGTCCAGGCTCTTCTTCAAAACCTCCAGTGATGGAGCAACCACAACTTCTGAAGGCAAGCTGTTTCACTGGTTAATTGTCCTCACTGTTAGGAAGTTTCTCCTTACTTCCAGGTTGCTTCACTCCTTGATCAGTTTCCATCCCTTGCTTCTTGTCCTGTCTTCTGTTGCTTTGGAAAATAAGCTGACCTCCTTTTCTTTGTGGCAGCCCCTCAAATACTGGAACACGGCTATCATTTCATTCCTAGTCCGTCTTTTCTCTAGACTGGCCCATACCTAATTCCTGCAACCATTCTTTATTTGTTTTTATCTCCCCAAAGAAAATGCAGTTATTTTAACTGATTTAACAGATTAACAGAGTTGGAAGGGACCTTGGAAGTCTTCTAGTCCAACCCCCTGTCCAGGCAGGAAACCCTACACATCTTCAGACTAATTGGACAGATTCTAAAGAATTGCCTTTTCTGTCTTTAATCTTCTAAAAAAAGGATGTACAACTTTAGTGGACTGTGAATTGTTCTTGATTTTTTGGGGGGTGAGGGGTGAGGTGGAAGATTAAAAAAGGCCAAGACATAAATATTCATTTATTTTAGAAATAGAAATAGAATAGAATAAAATAACAGAGTTGGAAGGGACCTTCAAGGTCTTCTAGTCCAACCCCTTGCTTAGGCAGGAAACCCTACACCACTTCAGACAAATGGGTATCCAACATCTTCTTAAAAACTTTCATTGTTGGAGCATTCACAACTTCTGGAGGCAAGTTGCTCCACTTATTAATTCTTCTGTCAGGAAATTTCTCCTTAGTTCTAGGTTGCTTCTCTCCTTGATTAGGTTCCACCCATTGCTTCTTGTCCTGCCCTCAGGTGCTTTGGAGAATAGCTTGACTCTCTCTTCTTTGTGGCAACCCCTGAGATATTGGAAGACTGCTATCATGTCTCTCCTAGAACTTCTTTTTATAAGACTAGACATACCCAGTTCCTGCAACCGTTCTTTATATGTTTCAGCCTCCAGTCCTTTAATCATCTTTGTTGCTCTTCTCTGCACTCTTTCCAGAGTTTCCACATCTTTTTTACATCGTGGCGACCAAAACTGAATGCAATATTCCAAGTGTGGCCTTACCAAGACATTATAAAATGGTATTAACACTTCACGCGATCTTGATTCTATCCCTCTGTTGATGCAGCCCAGAACTGTGTTGGCTTTTTTGGTAGCTGCTGGCTCATATCTAAATGGTTGTCCACTAGGACTCCAAGATCCCTCTCACAGTTACCCACTATTGAGCAAGGTACCACATATACGGTACCTGTGCATTTTGTTTTTCTTCCCTAAATGTAGAGCCTTACTTTTTTCACTGTTGAATTTCATTTTGTTAGATAGTGCCCAATGTTCAAGTCTGTCAAGATCCTTCTGTATCTTGAGATCATTTTGATCCCATTTTGATAGCATTTCTCCCACAAAAGATTGATTTGACTCCCAATCTACCCAATACCATGAGATTTCCTGATGATCTCACAATCAAGTGTTAACATGTTTGTTCTTGGCTTATGATTTTTTTTTTCAACAAGATCAGCCAAACCTGCCTAGGTTTGCCATTAGTTTGGTCCATGAAGGATGTTTTGAAATACTACATTCAAAAAAATAAAGTAGATAAATTAAACCTTTTTCTCGGGGGTGGGGGGGATGTCTGTGGAATTGCAAGAAGGATTAGGCAAAAGCACAAAGTGATAAACCCAGGATTCATTCATATCCCATCTTCCTGGTCAATCTGAACATTCAAGAGGCCTTACAGGGTAAACTTTTACAGGACTTCTGCAGCCTGATGCATGATAAAAATGCATGGAATTATATTTCCATCAACTCTCTGGGAGCAATAGGTGCTTTAGACTACCTCCACTGCAGAAACTCCACCAAGCAATAAAGCTGTGACATCCATCTTCCTTCCTTCCTTCCTTCCTTCCTTCCTTCCTTCCTTCCTTCCTTCCTTCCTTCCTTCCTTCCTTCCTTCCTTCCTCTCCTTCCTTCTTCCTTCCTCTATACCCTCCCTTCCTTCCTATCTCCCCTTCCTTCCTTCCTTCCTTCCTTCCTTCCTTCCTCCCTATCTCCCCTTCCTTCCTCCCCTTCTGTCTTCCTTCTTCTATCACCTTCCTTCCTTCCTATCTCCCCTTCCTATCTCCCCTTCCTTCCTTCCTCTCTCCCCTTCTGTCTTCCTTCTTCTATCCCCTTCCTTCCTTCCTTCCTTCCTCCCTCTTCTGTCTTCCTTCTTCTATCCCTCCTTCCTTCCTTCCTTCCTATCTCTCCTTCCTTCCTATCTTCCATTCCTATCTTCCCTTCCTTCCTTCCTCTCTCCCCTTCTGTCTTCCTTCTTCTCTCCCCTTCCTTCCTTCCTTCCTTCCTCCCTCCCTCCCTCCCTCCCTTCCTTCCTTCCTATCTCCCCTTCCTTCTCCTTCCTTCCTTCCTTCCTTCCTCCCTCCCTCCCTTCCTTCCTATCTCCCCTTCCTTCTCCTTCCTTCCTTCCTTCCTTCCTTCCTTCCTTCCTTCCTTCCTTCCTTCCTTCCTTCCTTCTCTTCCATCTTATGGAGTTCTAGCTCTCCACTTTTTTTTTTATGCACTAGGTAATGGAAGTAATGAAGCCTGGGATGTGGTATTATTATTTTATGACATCAGGAAAAGGTATGACATTTTCTCAAGGGCAGCCCTATCCCCTGCCCTCCTTCGTCTTGGCAGCCAACACTAATTGACTGTGAAAGTGGAGAACTCAGTAGTTTAAGATGCTCTCCTCTCTGAACTCCAGAATGGCTCCTGGATGGAAATCAGCTGAAGCAAAACAAAAGCTCAATTGCATTGTCAAGGAATAAAGTGCCTGCCCAAACAAACTGGTAAACAGATTCAAGGGCCAAGCTACCGCTGTGGGTAATTGTCAGATCATACGGCGGCTTGGGATAATGTCATACCACAATCTGGCTGGCAGTGGCTGCAAATTGTCCTAGCCATCCACAGAGCCTCTTGTTAGTCTATCTTATTTTAAGGTGGTTTAATATTTGCTTTTCTAATTCTTCTTGCTGGTATGCCTTAGTTTAGTTCCTTTTTGCAAACGATTTGTATTGCTCTTGCAGGTCTCTCTGGTGCCTCTTTGTATCTTTCCAGGTTTCCTTGGTTGCTCGCATTTTCCAGTGTTGTGCTTCCCAACCTCAAAGGCCAGAGGAGGGAGGGATGGAGGGAGGGAGGGAAGGAGGAGAGAGTGGGGAGGGAGTGAGAAAGAGAAAAAGAAAGAGAGAGAGAGAAAGAAAGAGAGAGAGAGAAAGGGAGAGGGAGCGGGAGAGAGAGAGGGAGAGGGAGAGAGAGGAAGAGAGAGGCAGAGAAAGAGAGGGAGGGAGAGGGAGAGAAAGAGAGAGAGAGAGGGACAGGGAAGGGGAGAGAGAGAGGGAAAGAGAGGAAGAGAGGAAGAGAAAGAGAAAGAGGGAGAGGAAGAGAGAGAGGGACACGGAGGGACGGAGAGAGAGAAAGAAGCTTGGAAATTGTACTTGTGTGACTTAGCCCTTATTTATTAGTGAATTCATTAAATTGAGGTATCCCTGTAGCCTTGATACTCTCATTCAGTTAGTTTAATCCTAATCTCTGGCATCAGATTAGGAGTTTAGCTAATTGCTTATCCGATGCCACAAATGCGTGCTCCTATTCTTGTTCTGTAATATTTCGCAAACTTCCATTTATTGGAAACTTCTATCATACCAAACCTGAAGAAACGTTTGGAGAGAAATTGACCTGATGTCCTTTCTCAGAAATTATTTCAAACTTGAGAAGCCAGAGACATTTACATATGCCTAAGAAGTCTATCCCCAGTTGTTCCTAGACCTAGATCAAACTCGCGTTGTCACGGCAGCATCACATGACATATTGGGACATTTTCCCCCGTCGCTAAAGTGGACAGGGGCAGGGGCAGCACATGACGCATCCGACTCGCGGGCCACGAGTTTGATTCCCCCTATCCTAGACAAGGAACACATTACTCAATGGTCCAGAAGCATCACCAAATCTTTAATTAACCAAAAACACCCCTGCTTAGGCAGGAAACCCTACACCCCTTCAGACAAATGGTTATCCAACCTCTTCATAAAAACTTCCAGTGTTGGAGCATTCGCAACTTCTGGAGGCAAGTTGTTCCACTGCTTAATTGTTCTCACTGTCAGGAATTTTCTCTTTAGTTCTAAGTTGCTTCTCTCCTTGATTAGTTTCCACCCATTGCTTCTTGTCCTTCCTTCAGGTGCTTTGGAGAATAGATGGACTCCCTCTTCTTTGGGGCAGCCCCTCAGATATTGGAAGACTGCTATCATGTCTCCCCTAGTCCTTCTTTTCATGAGACTAGACATACCCAGTTCCTGCAACCGTTCTTCATATTTTGAGCCTCCAGTCCCCTAATCATCTTGGTTGCTCTTCTCTGCACTCTTTCTAGAGTCTCAACATCTTTTTTTACATTGTGGTGACCAAAACTGAATACAGTATTCCAAGTGTGGCCTTACCAAGGCCTTATGAAGTGGTATTAACACTTTACGTGATCTTGATTCTTATCCCTCTGTTGATGCAGCCTAGAACTGTGTTGGCTTTTTTGGCACCTGCAGCACACGGCTGGTTCCTATCTAAATGGTTGTCCACTCAGACTCCAAGATCCCTCTCACGGTTACTACTATTGAGCAAGGTATATATTGTACCTGTGCCTATAAGAAGACAGGTTTCGCCATCATCTTCAAGTTGCTTTTTTCTCCTTCGATTAGCCTCCTTCCGAGGCGAGATATCAGGAGGAAAAAGATAGCTTAAACATGGGCCAAGGAAAGCCACATTTCTGTAGGTAAAAAAAAAAAAACAAGGAAAATCAGCCAAGAGTGAAGGTTTTCCTTTCGAAGAGGTGATTTTGTTTTGTTGTGCTTTTGTTTTTATCACAATGACCTTTCCGGAGACAAGATGAAGCCAGCCTCAGGTGAAAACAAAAGAGACACACATTTCATCTGCAGTTAGCCTGGGTGAACTCTGAACCTGGTTTTTTTTTCCCCTCCTCTGAACCGGTTTCCATGCACCATTTCATCCTCCTCCTCCTCCAAATAAGAGCCCTTCTGTTTTGGAGAATAGACGCCGACACCGATTTGGCTTTTAAAAAGGATTCCTGTTCGGTTTAATGGCTACCTTCCTGCAATGATCAGGAAATGATCACTTTTCCCAGTCTTTCCTTTCAACCAAACCGAACTAAATCAACTTCTTGAGGTGGGGGTGGGGGAGAGGAAGGAATCATCTCTCGGCCTCCTCCTCCTCCTCCTCCTCAAGAGGTTTGGCTTTATAAATTCCTATCGGCTGTCGTTTTTTTGTGCGTGCAGGTGTTTGTTTGTGGATCTACACCCCCTCCTATTATCATCTCATCGCTTTTTCGGAGCTATCTCTAACACAAGAGTCAAGGGGGGGTTGGAGCACAAGCAAACACAAAAAGAGAGATTTCCGAGAGAGCAGGAGATTGGGGAAGGGTCAGACGAAAGGGTAATTATTGTTAAATGTCAGGTTAACTTGGTAGGCTTCCACTCATCCAACTGAGGACAGATTAGTCCAGATGGAGACATTTTCCACACAGTTCTGACTAGCCAATCAGAGGCAGCTGGGATTAGCCAAATACCTTCTCTCATATTCTTGTTCACAGAAAGGTCAGTCTCTGCTCAGTTCATTCCTTTTAAGATCTTTCTTTCTTTCTTTCTTTCTTTCTTTCTTTCTTTCTTTCTTTCTTTTCTTTCTCTCTCTCTCTCTCTCTCTCTCTCTCTTTCTTTCTTTCTCTATCCTTTCTGTCTTTTGCTTTCTTGTCTTTCTCTCTCCTATTTCTCTTTCTCTTTCCTTTTTTCTCCTTTTCTCTTTCTTTCTATCTCTCTTTTCTCTCTCTGTTTCTCTTTCTTTTCCATTCTTTCTGTCTCTCCTTTTCTTTTCTTTCCCTTTGTCTCTTTTTTCTTTCCCTCTCTTCCTTCCTTCCTTCCTTCCTTCCTTCCTTTCTTTCTTTCTTTCTCTTTCTTTTCCTTTTCTTTCCATCTCTCTCTTTTCTGTCTTTTTCTTTCTTTTCTTTCTTCTCCTTTTTCTTTTTCTTTCCTTCTTCCTTTTATTTTCTCTTCTCTCTCTCTTTCTCTCTCTCTTTTTCTTTCTCTGTTACCTTTTCTTTCCTTTTCTCTCTTTTTCTTTCCCCTCCCTCCTCACATCCTTCCCTCCTTCCTCTCTCCCTCCCTCCCTCACCCTTCTCCTTCCCTCCCTCTTTCTTCTTTCTTTCTTTCTTTCTTTCTTTCTTTCTTTCTTTCTTTCTTTCTTCCTTCCTTCCTTCCTTCCTTCCTTCCTTCCCTTTCCTTTCCTTTCCTTTCTTTCCTTCTTTCTTCTTTTCCAGATGTAGACCCCTTTTATCTACAAGTTAAATACTCAACATTGAAATAACTCATTTTGTGAGAAAGCATCAACTTCATTTATTTCGACAGTATTTTAATCTTTTGTTTTAAGGGGGGGGAATCTAAAAATGCATGCCATTTTTCCTTGCTCAAGTGTAATTTTCCCTTCCCCCCTCCCTCCCTCCCCAAAAAGTCTTTGAGTTAGCTGGAGACAAAACACTTTTCTACTGTATTAAAGGAAAATTCTAAATTCTCCTGTCAAACTATTGTTCCTCGGTGAAATAATTTCCTCCTTTTTTTATTGTTTTGTGACTCTTTAGGAAGAAGAGAAAAATCTTCCATTTGAAGATTCGTTTTATTATATATATATATATATATATATATATATATATATATATATATATATGCATCCATTACAAAATTACTGCTTCTGTTCCGTATGTGCTCTTTTAAAGCAAGCAAACAAACAAACAGCTTGACTTAAAACAATAAGAATGAAAAACTTTTTAAGGAAGGGGGGGTGGGAATAAGGAACCCTTTAAGTCAGCCCTGGAGTGCTATAAAAACTAATCGGTTTTTATATACAGCTCTTTTTCCCAGACAGCTTAAATAAGTGCACACATAAAATCCAGCGATAAAATGAACAGGAGTGAAAGAAAAATCACATTGGAAAGACCATCCGCCAAGATCACTCTTTTCAAAAGCCCTAAACGTTTTCCAGAGTTCTGAATTATTACCGGCAGAAAAATAACTTCATTTCTTTCTTCAGGATTCTCCCTTCACACACTGAGAATAAAAACCCCTACAATCACACAACAACTCTCCAAATGTCATATGATGTGATGAGGACAGGAGTGGAGTAAACGGAGCTCCATTCTTTCCAAATTCTCATCTTTATGCCTACATTTTTGAGATCTTGGGTATGTCTAATGTAATGAAGGGGGGGAAAAGGGATGTGGTGGCTCAATGGCTAAGATGCTGAGCTTGTCGATTAAAAGGTCGGCAGTTCAGCGGTTCAAATCCCTAGTGCCGCGTAACAGGGTGAGCTCCCATTCCTTGTCCCAGCTTCTGCCAACCTAGCAGCTCAGAAACACATAAAAAATGGAAGTAGAAAAATAGGGACCACCTTTGGTGGGAAGGGAACAGTGTCCCGTGCGCCTTTGGCGTTGAGTCATGCCGGCCACATGACCATGGAGACGTCTTCGGACAGCGCTGGCTCTTTGGCTTTGAAACGGAGATGAACACTGCCCCCTAGAGTCGGGAACGACTTGCACATATGTACGAGAGGAACCTTTACCTTTAATGTAATGAAAAGAAAGACTGGGGGAGACATGATAGCAGTGTTCCAATAATTGAGGGGCTCGTGCGATCACAAAGGGATCAAACTATTTTCCAAAGCTCAGAAAGAGCCTGGATAGCTCTGCAGACAAAGGCACTGTAATTTAACACCAGCTGTCTGCAATTAAAGTAAGTTCGAATCTTGCCAGGCTCAAGGTTGACTCAGCCTTCCATCCTTTCTAAGGTAGGTAAATTGAGGACCCAGATTGTGGGGGCAATAAGCTGACTTTGTATAAAATATACGAAAGTATGAAGGCTATTGCTTAACACACGGTAAGCCGCCCTGAGTCTCCGGAGAAGGGCGGCATATAAATCAAATTAAAAAAAAGAAAAAAGAAAGGGAAGACAAGAAACAATGGATGGAACCTGATCAAGGAGAGAAGCAATGGACAGTATAACTAAGGAGAAATTTCCTAACAGAGGGAACAATTAGCCAGTGGAACAGTTTGCCTCTAGAAGTTGAGGATGCTCCAACACTGGAGTTTTTTTAAAAAGAGATTGGATAGTCACTTGTCTGTAATGATATAGGATCTCCTGTTTGAGCAAGGAGCTGGACTATAAGACCTCCAAGATCCTTTCCAGCTCTATTCTGATTGAATCTGATTGAATTGAATCTTACCAGAGGAAGGAGTTTTCATTCTGTATATACCAGAATGAAAGAAGAGAAGCAACCTGGAATTAAGGAGAAACTTCCTAACAGTGAGGACAATCAACCAATGGCACAGCTTGCCTTCAGAAGTTGTGGATTTTCCATCATTGGAGGCTTTGAAGAAGAGACTGGACAGCCAACCTTCTGAAATGGTATAGGGTCTCCTGCTTGAACAGGGGGATAGACTAGAAGACCTCCAAGGTCCCTTCCAGTTCTATTCCAATTGAAAGGTTATTTTCTGATTGAAAGATCAAACTCCTGGCAGTGAGGAGAGACAGCCTTGAATGCTGCATTCCAAACACTGAGCTGCCATGGCTCTTTCTTACCATGGTGATGCATCCCTTTGAGATGCATTGTGCTTTCCTGTCGAAACATTGATTTGGAGGCAATCAGTCTTCACCACCAACAAGAACGGTGACTTCTGTAAATCTATGGGAGCCGCTGTTACCGGAAGCTTTGCCCGCAGTTATAAGCAGGTTGCCAAGCAAACCTCTTTTAGATGTATGGCCCCAAGTCACTTCACTGGTAGGATATCAAAGGGAATGACACAGCTGATATCAAAGGGAACTTCACAGCTGTACTCTGTTAAGGGAATCATGTTAAAAATAAATTATCTGAAAGGAAGGTTTTTGCAAGGAAAATGTGCATAGCGGACATTAAATGTCCCATTTATGACTTAACCAAATTTGAAACAAATGCTGTGCACTGATAATTCAATGTATAGATTCAGAAGAATGTGATGTTCTGGCTACTGATGAGAGAGAGGGGGGGGGATAGAGAGATAGAGAGATGATAGTTAGTTAGATAGATAGATAGATAGATAGATAGATAGATAGATAGATAGATAGATGATAGATAGATGATAGATAGATAGATAGACACATACACTTATCTCTCTCTCTCTGTCTCTCTGTCTCTCTGTCTCTCTCCCCCCATCCCTCTCTCTCTCTCCCTCATCTCTATCTTTACCTATAACTCTATCATTAGTGTCCATCTCTACAAGCTAAATTAGAACAGAAAAAGTGAACAAGAAAGAACGAAATTGCATAAAAAGCTGAAAGTGCAATAAGAAAAGGAAACAGGAGAAAACAGAAAAGAACAACCTACAAAACAAAATAAAATATAAAGAAGAGGCTTCCAATATGCTTCACATCCGTTGTAAGTAGAATTATAAGTACGGTAATTGTACTTGTGACTTCTGGTTACTGGTCCTTAGGATTCCATCTTGTCATCATGCTGTTCAAAGAATTGCTTGAAGACTCTGATCTAAATGTAAATCATGTGACCATGGGAATGCTGCAACGGTCATAACTGTGAAAAATGGTCTTAAATCACTTTTCTCAGTGCAGTTGCAACTTTGAATGGTCACTAAATGAACTGTTGTAAGTCGAGGAGTACTCGTATGTTACTTGCGGTTCTGTGGATTTGATTATTGCTTATTTGGTTATTGTTATTGTGCATTACTGTATTACGGATTTTTCAGTTATGCCTTTCCCATTTGGGAGTGACTGGCCCAAAGACACCCAGCCAACTTTCATGCCTAAGGCGAGACTAGAACTCACAGGCTCCTGGTTTCTAGCCTGGTGTCTTAACCGCTACACCAAAGCCAGCTCTCTTTGTCCAATTTGCCAGCATATCAATCAATCAACCAATCAATCAAATAATTTGGCCACATTATTTCTATCAGCCACAGAGATGAGTCTGAATCACAGTGTCAAATAAGTGACACATTTGGGCATCACCTTCATTGCTCAGCTTTACTCAACAATACCACTAGAGCACTCTGGGGTCAATTCTCAGAAGAAAAATGATGGAGGATTATAATAGCAATTAAATAACACAACACAACACAACACAACAATATAACATAACATAATGTAATGCAATGCAACATAATTTAACATAACATAACATAGCATAACATATAACACAACATATAACATAACATAATACCGTATATAACATAACACAACATAACATAAAACGTAAGATAAGATAAGATAACAAAACATCGTAACATGACAACATGAGAACATAACATAAAACAAAACAAAACATAAGATAACAAACATAACAACATAATGCAACATATAACATAACACAACAAACATAACATAACATAAAACATAAGACATCATAACATGACAACATAACAACAGCATAAAACATAACATAAGAACACATAACATAACATAACAACATAATACAACATATAATAACCTAACTTAATACCACATAATATAACATAACACAACACAACATAACATAAAACATAAAATAAGATAACAAAACATCATAACATGACAACATAACGTAACAACATTAAACATAAGATAATAAAGATAACATCATAATGTAACGTAAGGTAACGTAACAAGATAAGATCAGATCAGATCACATCACATCACATCACATCACATCACATCACATCACATAACAACATAACATAACATAACGTAACGTAACGTAACGTAACGTAACGTAACATAACATCAGCTCTGCAATCAACCCTCACATTTTCCTGTTTCAGTTACTACATTTTGTAAATAAAAACCTCTCCCCCAACAGAAGGTTGTGGTGCCTTTTCTATTTTCTGATTTCATCTGACTTTAAAGAAGAATGTTTGTTTGTTTCCATGAGATTGGCTGGTTATTAAATATTGTATTTATTAAATTAACTGGGCCATAAATTATTGTTATATTTAGTAAAATAACTTTGCAGCTTGGGAGGTTTGGGAAAATAAACAAAACTTAAGTTATCCCTGTCGGAATTTATTTTCGTAACCCCATACAATATCCTCCCCTCCACTTTTTATAATTTCTTTCTCCTAATTTACAGGACCTCTACAGTTGCTATATTTTTCCCCCCTTCCCAAGTAAACATTCCAGAAAACAAAACAAAACAAGATATGAGAGTGCCTGGCCTGTCCTCCACATGAACCCATTTACTGATTATATATTAAATTACATTTCTAATTTATTTGTTTTCTTTTAAGTAGGCTAGTTGAATGCTAGTAAAAAAAGGGCAAAAGACAACTTACTCAAAAGAGTAGCAAGCCTCGCTGTTTTCTCCTTTTTTAGTTATCACTGAACACCCAAAGCACAATATATCAGATCTTCTATAAAACCTTTCATAAACCATTTTATCTGTATTTTAATGCTTGGATTGTCCTTTTATTTTCCTCTCTCCTTTTCTTATTATATACTCCTTTTGGTATGGATTTGAGTCAACATTATTTCTTTTTCCATTTCTTAGAATGAATAATAACAATATTTTTTAAAAAAAATAAACAAACCAAAACTTTTTTTAATTCTACCTGTCTAATGTGGAAAATATCTGGCAATATCTGGCAATCTGCTTTGCTTAACTGCGAACAGTTCTGGAGAAACTTTCTGAGAAGATAACTTTACAATGGAATAAATGATAACAGAGTTGGAAGGGACCTTGGAGGTCTTCTAGTCTAACCCCCTGCTCAAGCAGGAGACCCTATAGCCCATAGCATTTCAGGTAAATGGATGTCCAGTCTCTTCTTAAAAGTCTCCAGTGACACCATACCAAAGCTGAGTTTTCCCCAACCTCTGCTTCATTGAATAAATACATCTTCGGAAAATATTTCTTCAGATGGAGAACCTCATGAATGAAGTCTTCTCCAATCTTTTTTTTTTTAAACAGTAACAGAGTGGGAAGGGACTTTGGAGGTCATCTAGTCCAACCCCCTGCTGACGCAGGAGAACCTGTACTAGGGGTTCGAACTGCCTAACTGCCAACTTTTCTGATCGACAAGTTCAGTGTCTTAGCCACTGAGCCACCTAGCCAGGCTCTTCATTTCAGAGAAAGTAGTATAGAAGAAAGGGATTAAGAATGATCAGAGTTGATAAACTAAGGTTAATAAAGAAAAGGTTAAAGAAATTGGTTATGTTTATTCTTGATAAAAGATGATTGAAGGGGGATGTGTGATTGTGCTCTTCAATAACTGAAATTAAATCGCAAAGAAGAAGGTCAGGATTGATAACTCTTGTTTAAGAATGCAGGACATAAATTAAGGCATTTAAGTAATATATTTCTATTGAGTGTTAGGAGGGGGAAAAAAGAATCTAATAATAAGTGTATTAGAATCAATCATCCAGATAGGAAATGGATTCACTCTTTGAACCAGATGTATTCAAAGTGCAAAGACTGAATTGCTTTCATTTGGATTGCAGCAATCCACATTTTCTATGGTCTCTTCCACATCTATGAATTTCAAATTCTTGTGCCTATAAAACACACACATTAGAAAGAAGACTCCTTGCCAATGCCTAGTTTCGGGAAATCTGTTGATTTGGGAAAATGTAGGATATTACATTGTATCAAAAGGTCGGCAGTTCAGCAGGTTCAAATCCCTAGTGCCATGTAACGGGGTGAGCACCCGTTACTTATCTCAGCTTCTGCCAACCTAGCAGTTCAAAAGCATGTAAAAAATGCAAGAAGAAAATAGGGACCACTTTTGGTGGAAGGGAACAGTATTCTGTTTGGTTGAGTCATGCCGCCCACATGACCAAGACTCTTCGGACAAGCGCTGGCTCTTCGGCTTTGAAACAGAGATGAGCACCACCCCCTAAGTCAGGAACGACTAGCACATACGTGCAAAAGGAACCCTTACCTTACCTTTAGGATATTACACTGGTATTTCAGCATTCTTCTATAGGACATATTTAGGATTGTGGATGATCAATGGACTATCATATTGCTGGTTAGATACTCTACTTTTGGGGACGCCCCCTCATTTTACTTTCACTAGAAAGAATGAAAACTGTCTTATTGTCTTCACCTATGATCTCTGGATGGAGGTAGGTGAGAAATGATCATAATTTGCTTCCTTTATAGGGAGAGGAGATGAACACCTTCAATCACTGTTGATAGGTATCTTTGACCATCAGTGCTCCTCAAGAAGAAGCAGGCAATCCCCATTCTTTAAACCAAACCCCGTATCATAAACCTTGTAATTTTCTGCTGTCATGCTCAGGCAATTTCAACACATTTAAATTAGAAAGAACTGTGCTAATTTTGCTTCATAGCCAAGGTAATTGTTTGTAAGATATAATTATCTCTCTTAGTCTTTGGAGATAAAGAGAGAGTTGGGAGGCTGGGGTTGAAGAAGGAAGGAAGGGGAGATAGGAAGGAAGGGGAGATAAGGAAGGAAAGAAGGAAAGAGAGAGGAAGTAAGGAGGGAAGGAAGGAGGGGAATAGGAGGGAAGGAAGGAAGGAAGGAAGGAAGAAGAGAGAAGGAAGATAGGAAGGAAGAAGGAAGAAGGAAAGAGAAGGAAAGAAGGAAGGAAGAAGGGGAGATAAAGGAAGGAAGGAAAGGAAGGAAGAAGGAAGGAAGGAAGGGGAGATAGGAAGGAAGAAGGAGATAGGAAGGAAGGAAGGAGAAAGAAATAGGAAAGAAGGAAGAAGGAGGGAGATAGGAAAAGAAGGAAGAAGGAAAGAAGAGAGGAAAGAAGGAAAGCAAGTCGAGATAAGGAAGGAAGGGAAGAAGAAGGAAGGAAGGATTTTTATTATCAAGGAAATTCAAAACCCTATTTTCAAAAACGTTTCCCATATTTCATTAAAGGAAGGTTTTCTCTCTTCAGAGAACTATACAAGAAGTATTTTTCCCCTCCCTTTGCTGAAGAAGATGCTAGCTAGACTGATTTATTTTATGTAAACAATGTATTGGGTTGCCCATCTTACAAAGATCTTTTCATTTCTAACAGTAAAGTTCCTGATTTCAAAGATTTATTGTTGGTTTTTTACACATATTGAAGGTGTAAAGGCCATACCTATTTTATCATGCTTACTGTAGAACTAAGAAAACAAAAGCTAAACCAAAATGATGCTCCATCTGCCAAGAAGAATTTCCAGTCTGTTGAGCAAGGGGCCAAAGTCAAGAGGGCAATAAAGTTGTAACACTTTGTGAAATGTGCTGTTTGTGTATCCTTAAAATCTACAGCCTGGAAGATGTGAAGTCAAGTACAAACTTTTTCTCTTGAGCTGATCATCATCACCATCGTGCTTAAGAACTTGAGTTCTAATCCAGAGCGGTCATACTGCCAGGAAAGAGATTTTAATGTGTTCTTCAGGGACTCTATACTGCATGATTTATTAATTCTGAGTTATGATGTCCAACAAAAAGATCCAAATAGCAATAAAGGGGGAAAAATAGGAGATGCTTTCCCAAGAAATACTGGCTACAATGATTTATATGTGTGACCACCGAAGATGCCGTTGGAAAATCATATTTACTATCTTCTGTCTTGGGGTTTTCCAGTGTCCTCCCCAGGGGGAGAGCCTTCTCTGTGGGCACCTACAGAATCAGCCCCCAAGATAAGAGAATCCAAGACCTCAGTCCTTCCGCCGTGCCCTTAAAACCCTCTTTTACAAGCGGGCTGGCTTAGGAAGAAATTTTTTAACATTTTTAGTTAATTGGTTGTGGTTTTTTAAATTTGGGCCAAATTTTATAGATTTTAATGTTTTTAATATTTGTATTTCATGTTTTTAATTCTGGCTGTGCACCGCCCTGAATCCTCAGGAGAAGGCGGTATATAAATTGAAAATAAATAAATAAAATAAATAAGAGGAAAGGAGGGAAGGGATGAAGTTATTCAAATACAAGATGACTCCCTGAATGCCTGTGCTGTGGTCCGCCAGCAGCCTGTGAGCTGCAGCAGAGTCAGACAGTGAGGAGCTGAGAAGAACATGGGCCAGTCCTGGAGCTGGGAAGGTCCGATGAGGGCTCTGCGTTGGGCAGAGTGGGTCCAGGGCCATCGGGAGTGATGTGCGGACTTTGGAGCCTCCAGAGGCAGAGGAACAGGAGGAGCCTGTTCCTAGTGCACGCATGAGAAGAGCTGCCAGAAGGCAAGAGCAGCTAAGCAAAGAGACGACTCAGGAGTAAGGCCAAGAGATGATTGACCCTTCCCATGAGGCTTAAAAGACCAGCAACGGCTCTTGGGCTCTTTGCCGGAAAACAACGTTGAGAGAATTGCTGCACTTATCTCTGGTTGGCGTCTTCTGCTTTTGAACTTTTGCCAAGAGAAGCCTTTGGCAGTTTGCCTAATTATACCAAGGTTGGTGATTAGACTGAAGAATTTTGTTATGAAGAGTTTGTTTTGATTTAGTTTGGACTATGCTGAAAATGAGTTAATTCTCAGCTGTTCTAATAAAGTCTGTTTGTTTTGGAACTGTTTGCGTCTAATACTACCTACTTGGGCCTGGGTCACAACAGCCTGGCCTGATTCACTTGAGAGATAAGAATTGTCAGGAATTCTTCTATTTTTTCTCTATTCACTTTGGAGCCTCCCTTCGCTTCCACATCTCCAGACTAAGTTGTTCATAATCTCATGATCTGTAAATATGAAAATAAAAAATGGAATTCTCCAATGGTGGGAATAAACAATCTCTGTCTCTGGACCGTGTTAGTTTCACAAGTCTTCCTTTGCAAGAGTTGTTGAGGGGTTGGCTACATTTCTTGTAACATCACCTGAAAAAAAACATATATTTTGTGTGTGTGTGTGTGTGTGTGTGTTTGTCTGTGTATTTAATCACTAAATGTGGAAAAATTTGATATGCTGTTAGAAATGTGTTCATTTTTAAGATGCTGCAAGACGCTTTCAATTTTTGTTTTGTTTTCTAGCACACTTGAAATCATAAGAAAGGAGGTTTTTCATTCTGCGTATACCAGGATTTTTTCCCAGTATAGATCCCGGGATTTTTAGGAGGTTGTAATCTAAAAGAGAAATAAAATTCTTCAAGGAAATTGAGGGAGGAGCAAACCCATTTCCTCCTTCCTTCCTTCCTTCCTTCCTCCTCCTTCCTTCCTTCCTTCCTTCCTTCCTTCCTTCCTTCCCTCCCTCCCTCCCTCCCTCCCTCCCTCCCTCTCTCCCTCCTTCTTTCTTTCTTTCCTTCCTTCTTCCTTCCTCCCTCCCTCCCTCCCTTCCTCTTTCTTTCTTTCTTTCTTTCTTTCCCTCCCTCCATCCATCCCTTCCTCCCTCCCCCCTCTTTCTTTCTTTCTTTCTTTTCTTCTTTCTTTCTTTCTTTCCCTCTCCATCCATCCCTTCCTCCTCCCCCCCTTTCTTTCTTCTTTTTTCTTTCTTTCTTTCTTCTTTCTTTCTTTCTTTCTTTCTTTCTTTCTTTCTTCTTTCTTTCTTCTTTCTTTCCCCCATCAGTGTACTTGCTGCTTATAAAATTATGGGCACACAATTTTTCTACTGCTCATTTTTTAATGCTATTTACTAAAGAGTCAGTTGATCCATCGATGGTCAGGAGGCCCTGCTATGTTTTCCACAGCAGCTGATCATCTTGGGAAGTCAAGACACAGGACAAAATATTATCGATATTATGGCATATGATAGTTGATAAACTGCACTTTCCCCAAGAATTTGATTAATCCCCTTTTAAAGCCATCTCAGTGAGGGCCCCCCTGTGGCAGTAAATTGTATATATTATTTATTATCAGAATTTATATCTGGTCTTCAAGTCCTCAAAGCAGACAGTAAACCAGAAGCATGCACAGTGGCAACAAGGAATATAGTAGAAAATTATGAGAATTTGATTTTTAAAAAGAAAAAAAAGGGGGGGGAAAGCTCTAAAAGACAGCTAATGAACCGTCGAAGCCACTCATAGAGAAAACACATTCATATTTCAAAATGAACAGAAAGGCAATTTAGTAGCATTAATGATATGGGATCTGATCAACCTCTCTCTTTTTTTTATTCTTTTGGATATGTCAGCTTGTTTCATTGGATAAAAGGAGGAAGTAAGATTTCAAGATCTCTGTGATTTAAGCTTTTCACCGATTCTGCAAACCATATTCAATCATATCCCCATGAATGGAAAGCTTTGCTGATCCTTGCAGTAATTTCACATAATTTGAAAAAAAAAATGGGCAAAGAGAGCAACTGATCTATTTGCTCATTTATTCTTAAAAGCTAGGGTAAGGAATCCAAGTAGGTTTTTCTTCTTTCTTTCTTTTTTTTTTGGTCGGAAGGAACCCTTGGAAATTCACAAAATTGAGTTGCCTACAACTCTGATTTTTTTATTTATTTTCTATTGGAAATGAAATAATTTGGATGCATTCAGCACCGGTAAACTTAATCTGACTATAAGCAATTTCCCTGCTCCAGAAAAAATAGGGAAAAAAATCAGAAATAGGAAAATAGAAAGGAAAAATAGGAAAAAAAAGACACACTGCCCTGCCAATTTCAACTTTGAGAAAAACAATTTCTAAAGCAAATACTTAGAATCAATTTGAATATGAAGTCAAGGTGAAGAGAAGGCAGGGTCATTAGCTTGCCAGCATTAACACAAGAAACCTTAGAAGTGTAACTAACCATTTGCCATAAAATCTGAATTAAAGAACTACCTAATTCACAAAACACTCCAAATGAGTGGAAATTAAACTATATCAGTGATTTGTCCCATTGTTATTTTATAATCATGTTCTAAGCATAATAATTAGCTGGTAGGAAGGTAAGATGTCCAGAATTGCTACCTTTGGTAGAAAAATATCCAGTTTGGAATGATTTCAGCAACTGAGATAACAAAATGGGGGCTGCCACAGAGAGAAGAGGGGTCAAGTTATTTTCCAAAGCACCTGAAGGCCAGACAAGGAATAATGGATGGAAACTGATCAAGGAGAGATTCAAACTGGAAATAAGGAGAAATTTTCTGACAGTGAGAACAATCAACCCGTGGAACAGAAGTTGCCTTCGGACGTTGTGGAGCTTCATCACTAGAAGCTTTTAAGAAAAGCCTGGACTGCCATCTATCAGAAATGGCATAGGGACTCCTGGTTGAGCAGGGGGTTGGACTAGATGACCTGCAAGGTCCCTTCCAACTCTGTTATTCTATTATTCTATCTGAAAAAGCTGAGCTCTCGTACATTAGAGTGGACAGGGAATAAAATGAACACCCAACCTCCTCAAAACATGGACAGCCCGTTTTGCTCAACCACCCAACCTATCTCTCCTCTGGCAGACTGCTTTGAATACTAAGATTAAATGGTTCCAAAACAGAAGATAATCAGGTGGACAAGGATTTATAGTCTGTTACAGAGAATGTACCCGTCATGCTGAAATTCCACCTCGCACAAATATGTAGGATGCTATCATACAGTACCTAGACCCATGAGAAGCTGATCTGGAGAGCTTCTCCTACCAAAGGTGTTTCACAAAACTTCTGAGAATGGTGAGACTCTCTGGCCAAGTCCAGAAGTCCCCACTCTCTTATTCTTCTTTAGGTCCCACTGCTTTGGCAGGCCATGGTTGTGGCTAAGGACCCACCTGCCACTGCCAAGATCCTGAAGAGATGCTGGTCCTGGACGCCATGCAAGAGGAGCCTGGATGCTTAGGGAAGGTGGCCTTGGAGATGCACTACCTCCTGGGAGCGCTGATCAGGAGTGGTGGGTTTGGCACCGTCTATGCAGGGACGCGGCTCTGTGAGTCCCTCCTGGTGGCTGTTAAACATGTTGCCAAGGACCGAATCTTGCAGTTCCACCATATATGAATGGCACCCTCATCCCTCTGGAAGTCCATCTGCTGAAGAAAGTATCGTCCCCAGGTTGCCAAGGTGTCGTCCATCTTCTGGATTGGTTTGAAGCAGCCTGACTCATACTTCATAGTTATGCAGCTACCGCTTGTTTCTCAGGACCTGTTTGACGTTATCACAGACCAGGGCCCACCCACCCCAGAAAATGTGGTTGCTGGTTACTTTCAGTAGTGGAGGCAGTGCACCATTGCCATCTGTGTGGGTGCTGCATCAATACATTCTCCCCCCCCCCAAATGTAACAGTAACAGAGTTGGAAGGGACCTTGGAGGTCATCTAGTTCAACCCCCTGGTCACGCAGGAGACCTGTACTAGGGATTCGAACCGCCGAAATCCCGACCTTTCTGATGGCAAGCTCAGCATCTTAGCCACTGAGCCAACTAGTCAGGCTTAATTCTATGCTTCTATTCTTGTCTTCAAGCTAGAACTGGGGAACAAATGGCCTTTGGAAATCCACCCAGAGTTTGTGGGCTGAAAAATTAGATGGACCATTTTTGACAGTTGCTCGAGGAAGCCTCCAGGTATTTTTCAAGGGCAGAATTTCATTTAGTGAGTATTAGTAGCGCCATTATTAGAGGGGGGGGGAACAAGCTCTTTTGGAAGAGTTTCCTCTAGAGGTGTTTTGAATGAAAGAGTGGGAAGGGACACAGGAGAGACAATTATGCAATGAAAACCCATACCTTGAGGCATGTTGCCATTAAATACGCCCCCTGATTTCAACCAGATTCCTGCACTGAGCAGGCATGACTGAATATAATGCCTTGAAAGAACCCTTCCAACTTTATGATAAGTGGGAGAAGTACACTATCATCCATCCATGCGAATTTCATCAAAAGGCTCTTCCCCCTGGGAAAAATAAGCGAAAGTAAATGTTCTTTCGTCCAATCGCACAAGAACAAATTTGTAAGAGACGTTTTCCGCGTGTCACAATTTTTAAAAAAACGAAGCGATCCGATCTGCATATTAGTTCAGGAAATATTTACAGACTCCTCGCATCCTGGACATAAACTGTTTCAACTCCTACCCTCAAAACGACGCTATAGAGCACTGCACACCAGAACAACTAGACACAAGGACAGTTTTTTCCTGAATGCCATCACTCTGCTAAAGAAATAATTCCCTCAAAGCTGTCAAACTAGTTACTAAATCTGCATTACTATTAATCTCCTGATCATTCCCACCACCCATCTCCTTCCACTTATGACTGTATGACTGTAACTTTGTTGCTTGTATCCTTACAATTTATATTAATATTGTTTTCTGATTACTTATTTGAACCCTATGACTATCATTAAGTGTTGTACCTTATGATTCTTGATGAACGTATCTTTTCTTTTATGTACATTGAGATCATATGCAACAAGACAAATTCCTTGTGTGTCCAATCACAGTTGGCCAATAAAGAATTCTATTCTATTCTATTCTATTCTATTCTATTCTATTCTATTCTATTCTATTCTATTCTATTCTATTCTATTCTATGCTAAGCAACTAATTCCCACAACACTGTCAAACTATTTACTTTACTATTCTTCTTCTCATCCTTCCTATCACCTATCTCTTTTTCTACGTATGATTATAACCTTGTTGCTTGTGTCTTTACGATACATATTGTTTTATTTGTTTCCTAGTATGATTTGATTGCTTATTAGTAACCTATGACTATCACTAAGAGTTGTACCTTATGATTCTTGACAAATGTATCTTGTCTTTTTATGTACACTGAGAGCATACGCACCAAAGACAAATTCCTTGTGTGTCCAATCACACTTGGCCAATAAAAAAATTCTATTCTATTCTATTCTATTCTATTCTATTCTATTCTATTCTATTCTATTCTATTCTATTCTATTCTATTCTATTCTATTCTATTCTATTCTGAATTGCAAGGCAGGTCATCTTGCTTAAAAACACAGACCAACCAATATTTCTTCCTCCCAAGTTTTAAATAGTTGCTCAGTCAACTAGAATAAAAGCAGAAATGGAGGTTCTTGCTATTTGCCCAGCCAGGCCAAGAGGGAACAAACAGATTGGGGGGAAAAAATAGCAACAGGTAACTATAAATCAAGTGCATTTTTTCCGGAGTAAGGGATTCACTTTATTCTATTCCTGCAAGTTAAAAAGAAAAAAAAAATATCTACAGAACATTCAACAGAAATGCAGAATAACAGACCTCAGTCTTTTATCTATTAAGACACTTTACTTATTACAAAAAAAAAAACAAACCCTTTAAAAAAAGAATAAAAGCATAAAAGTAAAAGGCATATAAAAGAATAAAAGAGTAAAGTACAATCTGTACAATTAGAGAGCCTGTTTGGTGTAGCGGTTAAGATATCAGGGTTAAAACCAGGTGACTGTGAATTGAGGGTTCTACCTTAGAAACAAAGCCAGCTGGATGACCTTGGGCCGGTCATTTTCTCTGAGCCTTAGAAAGGAAGCAATGGCAAACCATGTCTCCCCCCCCCAAAAAAAAAAAAATCCCAAGAAAACTGTAAGGACTCATCCAGGCAGTTTCTGAGAATTGGACAGAGCTGAACCGAAGAAGAAAACGTTTAGTAAAATAACAAATACACAAACACGGGATCTAACGTATCATGGAAATTATAGTTTTTCAATCTAGCCTTAGTGACATACAACACTATGAAATGCTCACCGCCACTTTTCTGAAGCAAAACTAATAAGAGCATTGAAGTTTTTTAAATGGAGAATATGGCTCCATCCCCTTCTTAAAGTAACACAAAACTTTGGGTCGTGCATCGAGCAAGCAAAACTCTGGGACTGGATTTGAAAGTTTTATAACAAAAATGTATCTTCATGCACTCGTTCTTTTCCTGGGATTAAGGAAGGATCTGGCTGTACTGACAGGTCTCCGCAGAGAGCTATAAATTGTATAAACTAGTTACGGCTAAAATGAATCACCCAGTCCCTTCTCTGCCCTGTTTATTAGTTTCTAGTATTATTGCAAAGGAAACTTGCTGTCTTTGGGCATGCTGTGTACCATGCTGTTTTCCAAATGGTTTTAAAAGAGGTTGGACAATCATTTGCCTGAAATGGTATAGGGTTTCCTGCTTGAGCAGCGGGTTAGACTAGAAGACCTCCAAGGTCCCTTCCAACTCTTGTTTATTCTGTTCTATTCTGGTTCCTTCGCTGAATGTGAAAGAGATTCCTCTCTGGATTAAAGGCTCTCTTTATAAGCTATTGTACTCTCCTGATTTTAAAAATACTGCATGCGCCTGGTTTTAAAATGGACTTTGGAAAGTGTTTCCTTCTGCATTTTATTTTAAAAGGTAAAGGTTCCCCTCGCACATATGTGCTAATCGTTCCTGACTCTAGGGGGCGGTGCTCATCTCCGTTTCAAAGCTGAGGAGCCAGCGCTGTCCAAAGATGTCTCCGTGGTCATGTGGCCGGCATAACTAAATGCCAAAGGCGCATGGAATGCTGTTACCTTCTCACCAAAGGTGGTCCCTATTTTTCTACTTGCATTTTTTACATGCTTTCGAACTGCTAGGTTGGCAGAAGCTGGGACAAGTCACGGGAGCTCACCCAGTTACGCGGCACTAGGGATTCAAACCGTTGAACTGCCGACCTTTCGATCGACAAGCTCAGGGTCTTAGCCACTGAGACAACACATCCCCTGGTTTTATTTTACCACTTTATTTTTTATTTTATTTTACCATTTTATTTTACCCAGGACTAATTCCAGAATCTCAGCATCATCTTGCTAGAGGTAGTAAGGCCACATTAGAAGGATTCAAGGCAGGTTTTCTTTTGTCACAGCCAAGGTTTTTGATAGTGAGTCATCAAGTGTTTAGCAATCAAGCGAAGTTTACGCTTGAGCGAGCAAATCCCGTTAATGAAGACTTTCTAAATCACAGGGAGTAATAGTTGTATTCTTTCTATTCCCTACCGGTCATATCTACCACCCTGAGTATTAACGTCCAATTCTGGGCATTACATTTAAGAAAGAGTCAGATGAACTGGAACAAGTTTAGAGGAGTAAAATAAGGATTATTAGCCTCGTGGAAATTAAATCCCAAGGAGAGACGGAGGAGGGAACTGGGTCTGTTCAGCCTTGAGGGAACATTGAGGACAGGCTCTGACAGCTTTCTTCAAAGACCCCAATATATTTTTTATTTATTTGTTTGTCAAGCATGTATTAGATAACAGATATAATTATAAACATGGTTATGAATACAGGATAAGGATATGAATAAACGGGGACATTAGGACAGGAACCGAAGGCACGCTGGTGCGCTTATGCACGCCCCTTACAGACCTCTTAGGAATGGGGTGAGGTCCACAGTAGACAGTTTAAGGTAAACGTTTTGGGGGTTTGAGGATGTAACAACAGAGTCAGGAAGTTCATTCCAGGCATTGACCACTCTGTTGCTGAAGTCGTATTTGCTGCAATCGAGTTTGGAGCAGTTTACCTTAAGTTTGTATCTATTGTGCGCTCTTGTGTTGTTGTGGTTGAAGCTGAAGTAGTCATTGATAGGTAGGACATTGTAGCAGACAATTTTGTGTACTAAGCTTAGGTCAGACTGTAGGCAGCATAGTTCTAGGTTGCCCAAGCCCAAAATTTCAAGCCTGGTGGCATAAGGTATTCTATTTTGAGAAGAGGAGTGACATACTCTTCTCGTGAAATACCTCTGGACTCGTTCAATTGTATTAATGTCCGATATACAGTGTGGATTCCAGGCAGATGAGCTGTATTCAAGGATTGGTCTGGCAAAGGTTTTGTATGCCCTGGTTTGCAGTACAATGTTACCAGAGAAGAAGCTTCACAAGATTAGGTTAACAACTCTTAATGCCTTTTTGGCAATGGTGTTACAGTGAGTGCTGGGGCTTAGATCTTTTGAAATGAGTACTCCTAATACTCAGTCAGAGTACAACTCTGCTCTGACAGGTTTCTTCAAAGACCTAAAATAGGTGTCTCAAAAAAAAAAAAAAGGGATGAACAATTGTGACAAAAGTACAGGTAGATACAGGAAGCCCATTTGCCTTGGTGCTTCAAAGAAGGGGCTGCATATTGGAGGTAGTTTAAAGATTAATATCAGATCCCACCACTCCCTGCTGCTCATCCTACTGACTCCCTCCTCATCTTTTAAGATCTTGCATTTTATATTGTTTTTATTTATTTATTTATTTTATTAAATTTCTATACCGCCCTTCTCCCAAAGGACTCAGGGCGGTGAACAGCTACAAGATAAAACACATAAATACAAAAATTTAAAATAAAATAAAAACGAAATAAATAATTTGACTGAACAAATTTAAAATACCCATAATTTAAAAACAAATTAAAATTTACATTTAAAAAGGGGAGAAGATTTAGGCCAGGCCAGCTTGATGAAATAAAAAAGTCTTAAGCGCGCGACGGAAGGTGTGCAGATCCGGGATCCTCCGTAACTCCGGGGGAGCTCGTTCCAGATCGTAGGTGCCCCCACAGAGAAGGCTCTCTCCCTAGGGCCGCCAGTCAATATTGTTTGGCCGATGGCACCCGGAGGAGCCCCTCTCTATGGGAGCGTACTGGCTGGTGGGAGGCTATTGGTGGTAGCAGGCGGTCCCGTAGATAACCAGGTCCTAAGCCATGGAGTGCTTTAAAGGTGATAACCAGAACCTTGAAGCGCACTCGGAAGACCACCAGAAGCCAGTGCAGCTCGCGCAGGAGAGGTGTTACATGGGAACTCCATTTAGCATTCTTTTTATATTTTTTTCAATGTTTTTAATATTGTAAGCCACCTGGAGTTACCCTGTTGTAAGATGGGTGCCCGGTAAATTTGATAAATAAATAAAAATAAATAAGCTATGTCAGAAAAGGTTTCTGAGCCATGGTGGCACAGTAGGCTACTTCTGCTGACTGCCGGCTGCCTGCAATTCGGCAGTTCGAATCTCACCAGGCTCAAGGTTGAATCAGCCTTCCATTCTTTCAAGGTGGGTAAAATGAGGACCCAGATTGTTGGGGGAAAGATGCTGACTCTGTAAACCACTTAGAGAGGGCTGCAAAGCACTGTGAAGTGGTATATAAATCTAAGCTCTATTGCTATTGCTTACCACAGGATTAATTTGAGAGCAGAACACATGACTGACCTTAAGTAGATCATGGATTTCCCCTTTAACTGAATGAGCAATTGCAAATTGCAGCTTCCCTTGCTACAACTTGCATCCTGCGATGCTATCTTTAATATTATTAAACAACAACATCTGCCTATCTCAGGTCCTTGGGAAGGACTCAATAAGTAGACCAAAATGCTAAATCCAGTCTGAACATCTGGCTGACGGTGTGGCCAACCATAATAATAATAATACTTCTCAATGACTCAATGACCTTTGAAAACCTTGGCATTTCAAATAGGAAGGTCCCTTAATAGCAAGGGATTTATGATTGCTTGTTAATCCCAATGGATGCGGCCACGGAGCGCTCAGCGATTGAGAGGTGAACTTGCAAGCTAGGAGGAGCTCAAATATATCTATATTCAAAGTTAACATCAATAGCCTTGAACTGATTAGAGCATTTACAAACTTGGCAACTTTCATAGCCATGTCTAAATTAGACTCAGTCTAATAGGAAACTGTCTGTAACTAAACTCTTTGCTATTATAACAAACAGTATAGTATTATTTCTTTAATTCCTTTCTAAAAATTGCAGGATGTCACTATCAGCTTTATGGATTCAACATAGCCAGTGTCAGATGTAAATGCCTTATTCCCTAATGTGTAAATAATGTATATATGGGATATCAGGGGTTAACTTATTCTTTGACTCTTAATGTATTCATAATTCACCACTCCCACTCTTGGCTCCACCCTTTGTATATATAAGGAGCCACCTTCACCATTTTCTTTGCTTCTATCTGTGAATATTCAGTGAATATAGAATGCCTATTATAATTAAAGAGAAATATATTTAAACCTCTAACTCTTATTATTATTATTGAGTCTGATCCTGAAAATATTGCAACAAGTTGGTAGCAGAGGATGGTTAATTGACTCAATAAATACCTAAAAATGTCTAAGAAAGATAGGCCCAACACCAGGGCCTACAGCAAAGAAATAGAAACTGAACAAGAAATAATCAACGAATCCACAAACGCGATTTCGAGAGAATCCGAAGAATACACCACTGAAGAAGAAGAATTAATAAATGAAAATGATGGCCAGGAGGAAACCGAAATAGAAAATAACGAACTCAGGTCAGAGATATTGAAGTTATTAAAAAGCCAGAAGAATGATGAAAACCTCATCGCGAACCTCCAAGAAATGCTGAAGAACAGCGGAGCAGCGAGAGAGAAAAACATCGCTAAAGAGAAACCCAAAGACCAAAAAACTGTGAGTGATATGACTACAGAGAAAGTCGTTATGAAAAAGAAAAAATGTGATCCCGCGCGAAATTTTGAATGGCAGCCATCATGGTTTCAACAAGCCTCCAAAGTGAGCGAAGCAGAGCCAATCAAAATGCTCAGTTCAAAATTTCTGGCGCGAAAAACGTTATCAGACTACGAAAGTAAAAGGGAGGATTCAAACTCTTCGGAAGAGCCAGAATCAGAAAGTGAAGACGACTTAATGAAATCCCAAGTAAAGTCAGCAATGAAGACGCTTTTTGCTGCATTTGGGCCAAAATTAAAAATTTCCAAAGCGCCAACGAAGAAGCAAGCGAACAAGCCGATACTTCAAGACCTGCACGCTCCCATCCTGACTTCGAGAGCGACGACGCCCGAGCCCAGAGAGCCATGTCGATTCCGCCCTACACCGCAGACCGAAGCAAGTGACAACGCACCCAAAAGAAAGAGAAGAACAGTCGCCGCCATCAGAACTCCTAAGACCGAGCCAGAGATCGACTCGTCTGAAGAGGAGCGGAGCGAGCGAGCTACAATGGAGAGAACCTTCCACGACGACGCCAAAGAAGAAATGAACAACGCGCATGTGCGAAACTACGTAGACGGTCCGGAAAGACTTGAACTGGCCAGAGAACCGCGCAGACTCGTTGCGAGCATCCCCATGCCGTTTTGCAATTTCCTACACTTGCGAGACCACGGACTACCTCAGGTTGTAAGTAATGGACAAAATAATGTGGGAAACTTACCCAGTGACTTCCCAAAACTTAGAGTTGATGGCATTAATTTGCAAGAATGGTATCAACAGCTCCAGGTTGTCTTTATGAAAGAAAATTTACTATTCTTTATCACTAGTCCTCCAAGAAGACCTTGGACTTTAAAAATAGATTGTTTACACCATAAGGCATTTTTCTTAATAATATCTAGCGTGTCTCCTGCAATGTATCATAGCATCAAACCAAATCTAACTGTTTCAGAAATAATTCAATGCATGTTTAATTTGTTTCACAGCGATAGTGTAGCTACCACCACAAGAATGTCTAAGGACTTATTTCTTCCAGAGTAAAACCAGGGGTTTCCATAAGTGAGCATTTAATATCTTTAAACAAAATAAGAGCTGAGCTGCATTTGAGGGGGAAAGTGATTTCAGATCAAACAATGAAAAGTGTTATTATCAACTCACTTGATTCATCATGGGATAGTTTTATGTCACACTTAGACACCATCAACCTAGGATATTTATCAATAGAAAATCTGTCTAACAAATTGATAGCAGAAGACAATTCAAGAAAAAATCGTTATAGCAATCACACAGAACACAAATCTTTTAGGAAGGTAGCTTTCCAAGAAAAATATAATGAAACTTTTAAATGCCACAATTGTGGGTCCAGGGAACACAATAGAAGAGATTGTCCCAAAATTTCAAAGGAAAGACATAGGTCAGAATATAGGAATAAATACAATTATAGACAGTCTTCCACAGATAGACATAAATATAGAAGCCCACCAAATTACAGAGAAAGTAGAGGGGGCAGAGAAAATTCAAAAGAGAGAAAATCTGGTTCACTGAATGGACTAAATAAACAAGACAGCACTAAAACGCAACAAAATGAGAACAATAATTGGCTTATTGATTCTGGGGCAACTAATCACACCACTAATAACAAAAATATATTATCTTCATTTACAGAAGATAAGTTTGTAATAAAGGTAGCTAATCAAGAAAAAGTTCAAGTATTAGGCAGAGGGAATGTGACCTTGCCTGGTCTAGGAAAAATAGAGGGGGTATTGTTAATACCAGAAATACCTCATAACATACTAAGTGCCATAAAACTAAGCAGAGATTCTGACATCAATATAGTTTTCTCAAAGGGAAAAGCAACTTTAGAGAAGAATAAAACAAATGTAGGCACTGTGATGATTAAAGGAGGCCTACCCTATCTGATAACAAAAGAAAGATGGTTACATAACATTGATTCAAATATGGAAGATTGTATTGAGGCAGATGATGAAAATATTAGTAACAGTGACAATGATGAATGTAAAATATCTCATGATCACACAGATACACACAATGAGAAGAAACCAAAAATAGGTAAACCAATTCATGACGAGTGTGCTCATATTTTACATAGGAAGTTGGGACATGCAAGTTTTCCTGTAGTACAAAAAATGACTGAACACGCAGAAGGTGTCAAAATAAAAAATTGTGAAAATTATTTGGAATGCTCAGTATGTAAATCTACTAAACTAAAAACTAGTCCCAGGCCAAAAAAATCCACCAGATCAACTAACAAAATTTTTGACTTAGTACACATGGACTTAGTTGGCCCATTAACTCCATCAATCACTTATAGAAAACGTTACTTCCTAACAATAGTAGACGATTACAGTCGCTATGGTTTTGTTTACACATTAAAACACAAGGATGAAACCTTTCAAAAATTTAAGGAATTTTACAAACGCATAGAAACACAACATAATATCAGAATAAAACAAATTATGACAGATAGGGGATGTGAATTCATGTCTAAAGAATTCTCCCAATGGTTAAAGGATAGAGGAATGCTACATTACACGTCTAGTCCATTTTCTGTTTCCAGAACGGGATTGTAGAGAGAAAGAATTCCACATTACAAACCATGATTAGGTGCACATTAGAGGATGCTGGTTTAGGCAAACAATTTTGGTCAGAAGCCTTACATTATTCAAATTACACTCAAAATAGAACCTGGTCCAGTATTGTGAATAAGACACCATATGAGGTGATGTATAATAGGAAACCAAAATTAGCACACATGCACATATTTGGGGTCACTGCAGACGTACACATACCTAAACAGTTGAGGAGAAAGGAGAAAACGTATCCAGAAGACTAAGATTTATGGGATATGAAACTGGCACCAAAGGGTACAGATTCATTGATAATAATAACAAATTTATAGTTTCCAGAACAGCTGTGTTCCATGAACAGGCCAACTGGTCTAAATTACATCTTAATGAAATATTTCCAAATAAATGCAAAGATACAAAATCTCGTGAGGAAGGGACAATAGAAAATCAAAATATCAACAAAAATAAAAACAAAACCAAAACATGGACAAATAGTCAACACAAAATAAAGACAGACACATTAACAAAAAAGGAAGCAAGATATTTGCATGACTACCATAGCAAACCTGAAAGAGCTATTAGGAACAACAGAAATCAAATACCAAATAAATACAGAGATTACATAATGCATATGGATGGTGAACAAATAACACCTAATACATATGAGGAAGTATTAAAACTCCCTCGTGAAGAAAAGGAAAAATGGGAACTAGCTATGAAAAAAGAGATGGAAAGTTTGCAAGGATTAAATGTATTCACACCTGCGATTGCACCTAAAGATAAAACAATTATTGGTACCAGGTGGATTTATAAAATTAAGAACCTAGAAGGAGGCAATACCCTATACAAAGCTAGATTGGTTGCACAAGGTTATGCACAAAAATATCCGGAGGACTATACTGACACGTACTCCCCCACAGTAAGAACAGAGAGTGTTAAAACAGCTCTAGTAGTAGCATCCGCACTCAATCTTGATGTATTTCAATATGACATACAGACTGCGTATCTACACGCAAAACTAGATAAGGAAATATATGTAAGAGCACCTCACAGTCAATACACTAATAAAAATGAAATTTGGCTATTGAACAAGAGTTTATACGGATTAAAGCAATCTGGCAAAAGATGGTACGATTGCTTGGTAAAAGTACTTAAGACCATGGATTTCAACGCTACCACTGCTGATAACTGTTTCTTTGTCAAAAAGAGTGATGATTACATTGAATTTGTATTGATTTATGTAGATGATATTTTATATATAGGAAAACACAAAGAGAGAAGAGAAATCTTTGTAAACAAGCTAAATGAACATTTCTCGTTGAAATCTCTAGGTAAAGTAAACAAATACCTTGGTGTACAAATTAACAAAACTAGAAGGGGATTCAAACTTACTCAGAAAGATAAGATTATTGAACTTCTAAACAAATGCAATTTAAACAATGCCAAACCCTGTGACACTCCTATGCAAACTGATTTCCTTAGAAATACTGATGAATCTTCCCCTGAATTCAAGGATAATACATTTTATAGATCAGTCATAGGTTCACTTCTTTATATATCTAATTGGACTAGGCCAGATATTGCATTACCACTTAATTTATTATCAAGGCATGTTAGCAAACCAACAATGTATCACTGGGAAGCTGTCAAAAGAATCTTAAGATATCTGAAAAGTACATTAGACTTTTGCCTAGTATTAGAACCTAGTGATAATAAAGAACCAAAACTTACATGTTACGCAGATGCGGATTGGGCTGGAGATATATCATGCAGAAAAAGCACTTCTGGTTATATTTTTCTGTTAAATGACTGTCCAGTTTACTGGTACACTGGTAAACAAGAACTGGTAGCCACTTCAACCACAGAAGCGGAATATGTTTGTTTATCCAAAGCTGCAAATAACCTTGTATGGTTTAATGATTTAATTTCAGATGTTTGGAAAAAACCTACTTTGCCTTTTGTTATGCATGAAGACAACAAAGCAGCCATTGAAATATCTAGATCCGATGCCATTGGACAAAGATCCAGGCATATAGATATAAAATTTAAGCATGTGAGACAATTGTCTCAAGATGGATTTATCAAAGCAGTGCATTGTGATACCTCTGAACAATTAGCTGACATATTGACGAAGCCTTTACCTTCTAAACAGCACAAATACTTAACTTCCAAATTGTATGTCTTATATTGTCCTGAATCTGAATGTAATTGGTGTTGTATAGCGAACCGGCATTTAGAGGGGGATTTGTCAGATGTAAATGCCTTATTCCCTAATGTGTAAATAATGTATATATGGGATATCAGGGGTTAACTTATTCTTTGACTCTTAATGTATTCATAATTCACCACTCCCACTCTTGGCTCCACCCTTTGTATATATAAGGAGCCACCTTCACCATTTTCTTTGCTTCTATCTGTGAATATTCAGTGAATATAGAATGCCTATTATAATTAAAGAGAAATATATTTAAACCTCAACTCTTATTATTATTATTGAGTCTGATCCTGAAAATATTGCAACAGCCAGATTGTTTAATGTAGAAATGTTGATCTGATAGGCCTTCAAGGACTACATAACTGTCATGGGTAACGTCAACAAACTGAGATTACATCCAAATGGTAACACACACCTAGTGGCAAATTGTGTCACTGTTCTCAGAAGTGGTGATGATCATGAAGTTTGATAGTAGCTTTAAAAAGTGAACAGCTTCGTAGAGGATTAAGCAATTAAGGGCTATTGTTTTTGGTGATGCTTTACTACTTTCTGAATCACAGGGAGCAGATCTTGAATGCCAAGTTCTTAGCAGCAACAGTAGAACTTCTGGTTGAGTTTGTGAGTTTCCTGCTGGTTGACACAGAATGATGAACCAGAGAGCTCAGTCTTTGGTCTTAAGCAAGAGTATACAGTTTACAAAGTTGTTGTAAAGCTTGCAGAGACAATGCATTAAGTCACATCTTATCACCTCCTTACAGGTACTCCATGACTTACGACCACCGTTGAGTTCAAAATTTCTATTGCTGTTCTGCCCCAGCTACGGACCGCAAAGAACGCAGCACACACAAAGTCTGTATAAACCTTAGTTTACTAAATTAAATTAGTCTTTTTCAAACAAAGGCTGTTAATTAACTTTCTTAACAGTCTACAAGAATCCAAAGAATAAATAATCATAATCTTACTATGGTTGGCAGAAAGCCCAGAAGTAATTTGCAGAAAACTGATAAGAGAACCAAGATCCAGATGCGAAGGAGAGTGAACGAAGTTGTTCCCTGAAAATTGCCTCAGTCGTCATCCTTCCTTAAATAGGCTAAGGGAGTGGCCAATTAGCCCCAAGCCTTACTCTCGAGGAGACCTCCTCCTGAGGAGCCACTCCTGCCTTTTGGCAGCTCTGCACACCCGTGCATCGAGAAGAGGCTCCTTCTCTTTGTCCTCTTCACTTATGGGAGCTTCTGGAGGTTCTGAAGGCCCTGGCTGAATCCCCACCTCTGGCACCACATCTTCTCCAGCCTCGTCACTGTCTGACTCGAGCGCCAGCTGCACAGGCTGCTGATGCAGCACCACACCAGCCTCCTCACTGTCGGAATCAGCTACTAGCTGCACAGGCCACTGACGGGCCACAACAATTGCTAAGTGAGACAGTTGTTAAGTGAGCTTCACCCCATTGTATGACACTTTCTGGATACGGTTGTTAAGTGAATCACTGCAGTTGTGAAGATAGTAATATGGTTGTTAAGTGAATCCGGTTTACCCCATTGACTTTGCTTTTTAGAAAGTCGCAAAAGGGGATCACACCACTCCAGAACAATGCAACCATCAGTTGCCAAGCATCCAAATTTTCATCACATGACACCCCCCCCGCCCCCAAGGATGCTGCTATGGTTGTAAGTGTGAAAAAGAGTCATAAGCAGAGGTAGGATTCAACCAGTTCAGACCAGTTCACATGAACCAGTAGCGGAAAGATATGGGGTCAATTTTACCATTGGTTAGAAAAGAGATATAGATAAGCAAACTAATAGTTATGTAAGAAAATGGTATAATTAGAATATTGTACTTTTGGAGAAATGTTGTAATAGATTAAGCAAAAATGAAGACAGAAGAAACAACAAAAAGACGAAGTCATGGAGAAAACACCGCGATGTCACATGGAAGGAATGACTGATGTATTAAATGTCTGTTTGTGTATAAATTTTTTTTAATTTTTTTTCAAAAGGTAACGAAAATCGCAGGTAGCCCACCCTGGCTCTATGCCATCTTTTTTAACCACATTTTTGAGGCCGGGCGCATGCACCAAAGGTACATGTGTTTGCAAAGCATGTGTGTGGAAGGCAGGCTCACACACGAAACAAGGTTGCGTGCTCACGGCGAACTGGTAGTAACATAATCTGAAACCAACTGCTGGTCATAAACCACTTTTTTCAGTGCTCTTGTAACTTCAAATGGTCACTATACAAATCGGTTTTAAGTTGAGGACGACCTGTAATTCAAACTTGTATTTTCTTGAACTGCACAACTATAAGGAGCGTTAAAATGACACAGATCTCTTCAGGAAGAACAAGTACAAAAAGGATGTTCGTGCCAGAACTGGAGCATCCTTGCCTGATTTAGCTTTGAATATCAAATATCAATTGAATAGAATCCTAAAAGACATTTTGATCCTCAAAACAAATTGCAAACGTTTTGAATATCTTACAGAAAAGCTAGCAAACATATATGTATATATATATATATATATATATATATATATATATATATATATATATATATAGAGAGAGAGAGAGAGAGAGAGAGAGAGAGAGAGAGAGAGAGAGAGAGAGAGAGAGAGAGAGAGAGAGAGAGAGAGAGAGATAGAGATAGATAGATAGATAGATAGATAGATTATGGATCTTTCATACAAGATTCTTTTGCAAGAAATTATTCTCCCAGCAAACTTTTGGCATTCTTATTAAGGTTTTTTCCAAGACTCTTGGAAACTATAAGTATGGGTTTAAGTACCGCGAGTTACCATAGAGATGAGACAAGCTCCTATTTTAAGCACTGAATGGTGAAGATAAGCCTTCTTGAACCTAGTAGGGGTTACTTCAAAACAAGCATGCTCTGAAATGTAATCCATTTTAAGAGAACATTTTAAGAGAACCATGGTTTCTCTGCCAGATGGAACAGTGATCCAGTTTATTCATAACAGTTTTTCTTATTTTTAATGTAGAATGTGTGTGTGTGTGTGTGTGTGTGTGTGTCGTGTTTTCCTGAAAATAAGACCCAACTGGAAAATAAGTCCTAGCATGATTTTTCAGGATGCTTATAATATAAGCCCTACCCCAGGGGTGAAATGCTCCCAGTTCGGACCGGATTGCCCGATCTGGTAGCAATGGCGGCGGATGGTTGGGAGAACTGGTAGCAAAAATCCCTGCCCCCCCCCCCATTGCCCAGCTGAGCCACGCAATCATCAGAGCCTTTTTTTTAATTTTTAAAAGCATTTTTTCTACAACTTCTTTGGCCGAAAATAATGCTTTTAAAAGTTTTTTAAAAAGCCTCTGATGATCGTGTGGCTCAGCTGGGATCGTCAGAGGTTTTTTTTTTTTAAAAAAAAGAAAGTCTCTGCCAATCAGGCAAGTCAGCTGGGATTGTCAGAGACTTTAAAAGCATTTTTTTTACAACCTGTTCAGCTGAAGAGGTTGTAGAAAAAATGGTTTTAAAGGTAAAAAAAAAAGTTGGCCACGCCCACTCAGTCATATAAACCCCACCACCACCAAGCCACGCCCACAGAACTGGTAGTAACAAATTTTGCATTTCACCACTGCCCTACCCCCAAAATAAGCCCCAGTTAAGATCATCAGTCAGACAGATGCATTTAGTACCGTATTTCCCTGAAAATAAGACTAATTGGAAAATAAGCCCTAATGAGTCTTTTTGGAGCAAAAATTAATTTAAGACCTGGTCTTATTTTCGGGAAAACATGGTATATATATTCCACCTACTATGTAATATATTCCCAGGCATTCTACAATCAAATGTCTAAGGAGATTGTCAACCATCCACATCATTGGTTGTCCCAAAGGTGCTTTTTCCAAAAGGCAGCTAGACTTCCTTGGTTTTTTTTCTTTCTTTGAAAACATTTTGCTTCTCATCCAAGAACCTTCTTCAGGTCCAATGCAATCAATACAATCAAAAGTACAACCAAATACCAATACAATCCAATGCATACATGGACATCAATTTCTCTCTTCTTTCCTCTTTTATATTTGAAGGTAAACATATATAGTATCTCAGAGACCCTGGAAAACAACAGGCTGAAAACTCTGGCCCCATTCACTATGACTTTCTAAAGGTTTTAGAAGATGTGTGGTTTTGATGTTTCTAGACCTTATTTTCAGTATTCTACTAGGAATTGCAAATCAGCTTACTTCATCCCTTTCTTTTCTGATGGAGAAGATAAAAGGTCCGTTAATTTGTTGTAGTTGGTCCTTGGACTGCTGGACGATTCCAGTTGATGCTTTGGTCATTTGAGGACAGGTAAAAAGCAAAACCAATAAAATGTATGGATTACAAATGGCCAATATTGCCTTCAGACACTTGGCCATTGCAGAATAGTTCATGTGAAGAAGCACATTGTAGTTTGTGGTTGATCTCCTATTATTTTCTTTCCCCAGTTGCTAACCAAGCTGACTTCTTGCAATAACCAATGCAACCCTTCATTGGTATATTATACATTCCACTTTTCTACCCACAGGATGGTCCCTAAAGTTAATCAGAAACGGATTGCTTTCCCCCCCAAAAAACCTTAAAATTCAAAATTAACATATGCCATGGAATATTCTACAAAGGTTCTCTAGTTCAGGCAATCGAAAAGCTTGAATATTATCTGAGATTCTTATTGGGGCCCCTCTCTTCTTTCCTTTCCCTCCTACCCTCTCTCTCTCTTCCTTCCTCTCTTCCTTTCTCTCCCACACTTTCTGTCTCTCTTCCTTTCTCTCCCACACTTTCTGTCTCTCTTCCTTTCTCTCCTTTCCTTTCTCTCCCTTCCTTTCTCTCTCTCTTTCTCCCTCTCTCTTCCTTTTCTCTCCCACACTTTCTGTCTCTCTTCTTTTCTCTCCCTTCCTTTCTCTCCCTTCCTTTCTCTCTCTCTTTCTCCCTCTCTCTTCTTTTCTCTCCCAACTTTCTGTCTCTCTTCTTTTCTCTCCCTTCCTTTCTCTCCCTTCCTCTCTCTCTCTCTTTTCTCCCTTCCTCTCTCCCCCTTCCTCTCCCACACTTTCTCTCTCTGTGTCTCTCTTCTTTTCTCTCTCTCCCTCTCCCTCTTTCTTCTTCTGACTCCCTTCCTTCCTCTCCCTTCCTTCCTCTCCCTCCCTCCCTTTCTCTCTAGCTCTCTCTTTCTCTCTCTTTCCAGTTATCACTTGTTTACTTAAAAGTTACTTTGATGGCATACTCCAGATCCTCAATCTGGCTTCTTATAGCCCTCCTTCCCTGCCTGCAGACACTTAGGATCCATCAAGCATGGGAAACCAAATCCCAGCAGAATAATATCCTGCCCTTTTTGTTCCTGCAGGGAGAATGTTTTTTTTTTTCTGCTTCGCCAAAGGGATGCATCTCCTGGGTTCACAGGAGGCCTCTGAATAAATCCTCCTCCGCCGATTAAGCCATCGGGAGGGTGCTCTTCTGCTCGGCAGCTCCCTGCTTGGATTTAACCTCCAAAGGGTTAACTTCATAAAAAACCCATGGCTCTTTATTCCAGCCCATCATACTTTAGCACCAGCCAAGCGTCTCTTCGCTGATGGCACCTTTTGGCTTCACAATACAGCCAATTTGTTAGAATTCTTCACAGGTCAGGGACTGCATGAAGCGGTGGAGGCCCCTGGAAAATGGTCACTGGAAAATGAAGCTGTATTCGCTTGGCAAATTATACGTCAACTGCACTTTATGGGCTCTGAATTCCTCTCTCTTTTCTCTCTCTCTCTCTCTTTCTCCCTTTCTTTATCCATTTCCCCCCACCTCCCTCTTTTCTCTCCCTCCCCCCCCCTTTTCCTTTAAAACAGTAGAAACATGTATGGTGAGCTATTGTCACAAATCCAGTTAATGTAGGTTAATAGATTGGTTCCACTGACATGGATCATAATGAAGAGTAAATTGTTTTATCTCTTAAGTCTTATTTGGTCAGCCAAGAAAACATATGAGGTAATATGGCTCAGACTAAATGGACCGTATAATAGATCTCTCTCCAAAGAAAAAGGACAGGGGTGACAGCGTCTCCTATGATTAATGAAAATAATAATGGCCCTGAAATTGAAATTTTTCTATTTCCCCCCCCAACACCCCGCTTTCCTCTTGGCTGCTGCCAAAAACTTCAGTCGGTGGATGATTTGTGGACTGCAACCACTTCTGACGTCCTCCATGCTTTTCTGATATGAGCTTTAGGAAATGTTGGGTGGTAAAGAGGCAGGGAAAGAACTGTATCAGTGATGGGTTTCAAAAATTTGTACTATGGGTTCTGTGGGTGTGGCTTGGTGGGCATGGCAGGGGAAGGATACTGTAAAATCTCCATTCCCACCCCACTCCGGGGGAAGGTTACTTCAAAATCTCCATTCCTTCCCCACTCCAGGGGAAGGTTACTGCAAAATCCCTATTTTCTCCCGATCAGCTGGGACTCAGGAGGCAGAGATTAGATTATATCGAACAATTTCAGAATTATTACAATAATCCAGCCTATGAATTACTAGATTATTATTGACCATCCTGACTAGTAGCTCAGTGGCTAACACCCCATTTTTCTACTTGTATTTTTTACCCTCCCCCTTTCCCCGCTTTCCCCTCTCCCTCCCCCCCCTCCGACTTCCCAGAGCAAAATACAGGGTATTGCATTTAACAAACATAATCTAACATAAGCAAACTAATTATAAACTCTTAACTTCCCCTTACTCTTTAACTCCGCCATAGGTACTAAAATATCAAAGTAAAAAGAAACATCATCTAAATAATTCATTCATAAGCTATTTGCAACTTTTTAGTCCCATATTTGTTTTGTATATAGTCAATCCATCTTCTCCATTCCAGTACATATCTTTCATTTGAACGGTCCTTCAAATATGCAGAAATTTTAGCCATCTCCGCCAAATTAGCTACTTTTAATGTCCATTCTTCAATAGTAGGTATTTCTTCCTTCTTCCAATATTGCACCACCAAAAGTCTGGCTGCCGTTATTAAATTCAAAATCAGATTAGTCTCTATAGCTGTACATCCTTCAATTATACCCAATAAAAACAACTGGGGAGTAAATTTTATCTTCCTTTTAAGAATATTTTGTATAATCCACCATATCTTAATCCAAAAAGCCTTAATTTTCTTACATGTCCACCATACATGAAAATACGTTGCATCATCACATTTACATATCCAACATGTAGGTTGTAAACTCGGGTACATACAGGCTAAGTTGCATTTTTTACGTGCCTTCGAACTGCTAGGTTGGCAGAAGCTGGGACAAGTAACAGGAGCTCACCCTGTTACTCAGCACTAGGGATTCGAACCGCTGAATTGCCGACTTTTCGATAAAATGTAATATCCTACATTTTCCGAAATCAACAGATTTCCTGAAACCTAGGCATTAGCAAGGGTAGGAGTCTTCTTTCTAATGTGTGTGTTTTATAGGCACAAGAACTTGAAATTCATAGATGTGGAAGAGACCATAGAAAATGTGGATTGCTGCAATCCAAATGAAAGCAATTCAGTCTTTGCACTTTGAATACATCTGGTTCAAAGAGTGAATCCATTTCCTATCTGGATGATTGATTCTAATACACTTATTATTAGATTCTTTTTTTCCCCTCCTAACACTCAATAGAAATATATTACTTAAATGCCTTAATTTATGTCCTACATTCACAAACAACAGTTATCAATCCTGACCTTCTTCCTTGCGATTTAATTTCAGTTATTGAAGAGCACAATCACACATCCCCCTTCAATCATCTTTTATCAAGAATAAACATAACCAATTTCTTTAACCTTTTCTTCATTAACCTTAGTTTATCAACTCTGATCATTCTTAATCCCTTTCTTCTATACTACTTTCTCTGAAATGAAGAGCCTGGCTAGGTGGCTCAGTGGCTAAGACACTGAGCTTGTCGATCAGAAAGGTCAGCAGTTCGGCGGTTCGAACCCCTAGTACAGGTTCTCCTTCATCAGCAGGGGGTTGGACTAGATGACCTCCAAGGTCCCTTCCAACTCTGTTACTGTTAAAAAAAAATTCCCCATAAAATACTTGTAGGCATGGGCACAAAATGAAAATGTTTTAGAATAAATGTTTTGGAATAGTATGGATGCAGTATCACTCTGCTACTCATTAAAACTCTTCTTTCAGGCTTTTGTGGGATTGCAAGAGGTTCAAATCATTCCTTCCAAATCAGAAACCTATAGAATATAGTTTCTCTTGACTGCCAACCAAATAAAATACCTTCAGAGTTTTCTGATATCATGGCCTGTAGGCCATACTGTTAATCTTGCCTATTCTCTCAGGAGCTGGGTTGAAATTGTTTAGTTCCCTTAAGAACTGGACAGCTGGTACAACTTCACTGTGGTCTACATCAGCAAATGCAATGAATACATTCTATTTTCTGTTACATCCTACTAAGATTATTTTAGGGAGGAAAAGTATTGGAAATCTACAAAAGTTTGGGAAGGTTAAATATAGCAACCAAAAGTGAACTTGTCTTGAACTATGGGTGAAGGATGTATGACATATGTTCTACTGAGTCCTAGTGGACAATCACTTAAATATGAGTTAATATTTTGTGTCACAGCCAAAAAAACCAATGCGATCCTAGGCTTCATTAATAGAGGGATAGAATCTTTAGAAGGTCAGATTCTGAAGATGAAACTCAAATACTTTGGCCACCTAATGAGAAGGAAAGACTCCCTGGAGAAGAGCCTAATGCTGGGAACGATTGAGGGCAAAAGAAGAAGGGGACGGCAGAGAACGATGTGGCTGGATGGAGTCACTGAAACAGTCTGCGTGAGCTTAAATGGACTCTGGGGGATGGTAGAGGACAGGAAGGCCTGGAGGAATGTTGTCCATGGAGTCCCGATGGGTCGGACACGACTTTGCAACTAACAACAACAACAACAAAGAATCAAGATTGCGTGAAGTATTTGTACTGCTTTATAAAGCCTTAATAAGACCACACTTGGAATATCGCACCTAGTTTTTGACACCAGAATATAAAAAAGATGTTGAGATTCTGGAAAGAGAGCAAAGAAGAGCAGCAAAGATGATTAGGGGACTGGAAATTAAGACATATGAAAAACAATTGCATGAATTGAGTATGTCTAGTCTAGTGAAAAGAAGGACTAGGGGTTTCACTATTTGAGGGGCTGCCACAAAGAAGAGGAGGATTAACCTATTTTTCCAAGGACTAGAAGGCAACATAAGAAACAATGGATGGAAACTAAACAAAGGGAGAAGCAACCTAAAGCTAAGGAGGAATTTCCTACCAATTAGAACAATTAACCAGTGGAACGCCTTGCCTCCAGAAGTTGTGGGTGCTCCATCATTGGAGGCTTTTAAGAAGAGACTGGACAGCCATTTGTCTGAAATTGTATAGGGTCTCCTGCTCAAGACTAGAAGATCTCCAAGATCCCTTCCAACTCTATGTTATTCTAGGTTCTGTTCTATTAACTCTTGCCTACCCACAATTGATGAAAACAACCAGTCCATTAACCTTTGCCATCAATGCCATTAATGGCCTAATCTTCTCTTCTACTAGGTCTTTAAAGTTTTGTAGTGACTGTCTATGAGATGTTGAGCTGCATGAATTAGCACTGAGTTCAACCTTTCCCCTTCAGAAGAAGGCACCTGGGGACAGGCCCCCTGCAGTAAAAGGAAGTGAAATATAACAGCCCACGTTCGTTCTGAACTTCAAGAACCAGGGAAAGCCAAAACTCAAGGCTCAACTTCATAAATATCCCTAATCTCTGGTTTTAAAAGCCAGAATTGTTTATGATTCATGGCATTTGATGACATTTAACAGCATGCAACCCATTACAGCCCCTTAAGTCATTACACAATAGGGCTGCAAATGTCACTGGGTGACAAGACAACAAGCCAGGTTATTGGTGGGACATGGTTCAGTTTGGATTAGTTCAGGCTTATGACAGATGTACGGTTTCATTGCCAATGGAATCCACATTTCTGCTTATTGGCGTACCTTGGTAACAAAGGAGACTTGTTCCTGGTGTCGGTATGTCTCTCTGTGTGTTTGTGTTTGTGTGTGCATTTATATGGTGCCTGGTGACTGTATGTCTCTGTCCATGTCTGTGTATTTGTGTGCATGTATATTGTGAGAAGAGGGGCATGGTGGCTCAGTGGCTAAGACGCTGAGCTTGTTGATCGAAAGGTTGGCAGTTCAGTGGTTCGAATCCTTAGTGCCGCATAATGGGGTGAGCTCCCATTACTTGTCCCAGCTTCTGCCAACCTAGCAGTTCGAAAGCACGTAAAAAAATGCAAGTAGAAAAATAGGGACCACCTTTGGTGGGAAGGGAACAGCGTTCCGTGCGCCTTTGGCGTTGAGTCATGCCGGCCACATGACCACGGAGATGTCTTCGGACAGTGCTGGCCCTTCGGCTTTGAAACAGAGATGAGCACTGCCCCCTAGAGTCGGGAACGACTAGACATATGTTTGAGGGGAACCTTTACCTTTACCTTTTCATATTGTGAGATGTTCATATGTTTCTTTGAGAGTACATTTGCAGCCAGGGAGGGCAGAATTAAGAATTATGTCTACTTTAATGAAAAGAAGGACTAGGTGTCAGCTTTGGAAGCCATATTAACACCGGAAGCTTCCATGCTGCCACCTTCTTGTGCTTGGGAAAGTAGGAGGGGGGATTTAGTAGAGTGATTGTAGTTAGACATAATAGCATTCTTCTCCTCGGTCAAGATCATGATGCTCCTGCATCTGGAGGAGGAGTGGTTGCAGTGGTGGCTCAAGTTGGGACGGATGGTGATTGGGCCGTGTGATGGACTGATGGGTGCAGGGGCTGGATTTGGGGTTTTGATTTACTGAGGGAAAACCCGGAACTCTCAGATTCGGGTTTCTCCAGATGTGCCAGTATACCTACTCTAATAAATGGAAGAATTGAGATGATGCCTGTCTCAGAGTTTTTGAATGGAGTTGGGTTGTTATGGAACACTGACACTAGGGGTGACATGATAGCAGTGTTCCGACATCTAAGGGGTTGCCAGAATGGTGAAATGTAAAATTTGTTACTACCGGTTCTGTGGGCGTGGCTTGGTGTGGGGGGGGATAATGTGACTGGGTGGGCGTGGCCAACTTTTTTTTAAAAAAAAACTTTTCAAAGCATTTTTTCTAATGCTTTGAAAAGCCTCTCTGCCAATCAGGCAACTCAGCTGGGATCGTCAGAGACTTCTCAAAGCATTTTTTTTACCACCTCTTCGGCCAAGAGGTTGCAGAAAAAAATGCTTTGAAAAGCCTCTGACGATCCCAGCTGAGTCGTGCAATCATCAGAGGCTTTTTTTTTTTACTTTTAAAAGCATTTTTCCGTCGGAAGAGGTTGTAGAAAAAATGCTTTTAAAAGTAAAAAAAAAAAAGCCTCTGATGATTGTGCGGCTCAGCTGAGCATGGGTGGGGGGGGGGTCAACAGGGATTTTTGTTACCGGTTCTCCGAACCATCCGCTGCCATCACTACCGGATCGGGTGATCCGGTCCAAACTGGGAGCATTTCACCCCTGGGTTGCCACAAAGAAGAGGGGGGTCAATCTTTTCTCCAAGCACCTGAAAGCAGGACAAGAAGAAATGGATGGAAACTAATCAAAGAGAAAATCAACTTGGTACTTGGTATTGGTAAGACCACATTTGAAATACTGCATCCGGTATTCCACAATATATATATATATAAAAAAGATGTTGAGACTTTAGCAAAAGTGCAGAGAAGAGGAACAAAAGTGATTAGAACTGAGGAGAACTTTCCTGATAGTTAGAACAATTAATCAACGGAGTGGCTTACCTCCAAAAGTTGTGGGTGATCAGTCCCTGGAGTTTTTAAAGAAAAAGATTGGACAACCACTTGTGTGGAATGGTATAGGGTCTCCTGCTCAAATCGAGGGTTGGATTAGAAGACCTCCTAGGTTCCTTCCAACCTTGTTATTCTATGTTTTATATGTCTGTAGAAAAATAGAGATTTAACGATCTTGAGGCCTTTGAACTCTGGTGCTGGAGAAGACTCCTGCTGTCCTTGGAGGAACATCTGACGGCTGTAACCAGGGGGACCTTTTGTCAGGTTCGCCTGATTCGCCAGTTGCGGCCCTTTCTTGATCGGGATTCCCTGTGCACAGTCACTCATGCCCTCGTCACCTCTCGCCTTGACTACTGCAACGCTCTCTACATGGGGCTCCCCTTGAGGAGCACCCGGAGGCTCCAGCTGGTCCAGAACGCAGCAGCGCGGGTAGTGACGGGAGCAGCATGGCGCTCCCATGTAACACCGCTCCTGCGCGAGCTGCACTGGCTCCCAGTTGTCTTCCGGGTGCGCTTCAAGGTGTTGGTTATCACCTTTAAAGCGCTCCATGGCATAGGGCCTAGCTATCTCCGAGACCGCCTGCTGCTACCGACGACCTCCCAGCGACCCGTGCGCTCCCACAGAGAGGGCCTCCTCGGGGTGCCATCAGCCAAACAATGCAGGCTGGTGACCCCCAGGGGGAGGGCTTTCTCTGTGGGGGCACCTACCCTCTGGAATCAGTTGCCCCCAGAGATAAGGAGAATCCAAGACCTCAGTGCCTTCCGTCGCGCCCTTAAAACCCATTTATTTAAACAAGCCGGGCTGGCTTAAGATGAAATTTTTAACTGTTTTTAAATGTTTTAAACGTTTTTAATTGGTAAATGAGTTTTAATTGGGCCAAATTTATATATCTTTTAATTGTTTTTAATATTTGTTCTGCATGTTTTTTTAATCTGGCTGTACACCGCCCTGAGTCCTTAGGGAGAAGGGCGGTATAGAAATCCAATATAAAATAAAAATAAAATAAAAATAAAAAAATCCCTTGGATGGCAAGGCGATCCAACCGGTCAGTCCTAGAGGAGATCAACCCTGACTGCTCTTTGGAAGGCCAGATCCTGAAGATGAAACTCAAATACTTTGGCCACCTAATGAGAAGGATGGACTCATTGGAGAAGAGCCTAATGCTGGGAGAGATTGAGGACAAAAGAAGAAGGGGACGACAGAGAACAAGTTGACTGGATGGAGTCACTGAAGCAGTCGGCGTGAGCTTAAAAGATCTCCAGGGGATGGTAGAGGACAGCATGGCCTGGAGAAACATTGCCCATGGGGTCACGATGGGTTGGACATGACTTTGCAACTAACAACAATGAGCAACTTGGCTTTTTTAGTTTTCTAATTTGACTCACATTGTGATCCACAAGAAACCTGTTCTAACTTCTAATGCTGCAATTTTGAAGTTAATGCACAAACTAAAATTTAGCAGGATCATTTGACATTCAGACTTGCAATATGAAATATTCGCTGCATGAAATATGCCAAGGGGAAAAAAAAAAACAAAGCTATGCATTATGCAAAACTGTGGAAAGAAATAGTTACAGGTGTGCGAAAATATGTACCAACCTCCTACTCATTATTGTGATTTTTTTTAAAAAAAACGATTTAAATGCAGTCAAATGAACTTCACAAAAGTGAGAAACTGGAAGAAAATGAAAGTGATAGATTTACAAGGTTTTTTTTTTTTTTGAATTTTTTTTTTAAAAAGAGTTGATCTCTCTCATTATTACCTCCTGCATCTGCCTGCCCACTCACCCACAGACTTGGGGATTAGGACAAAATGCACCAGAGTATTTAAATTCTATATGGTGAACTGACAAGCTTAGTGGTTCTCCCACAAATTTAGATCACCTGTCTTAAAGACATCACCCAATGTCCTACGAAACATGCAAGTCGTTTTCCCTTCTGGGTGGGATGATGGGTCTTCCTTTCTAGACTCTTTTCCCCCCAGTTATAGCAAATAGTCTCTCTGGTTTATTATAATCCCCTGCCTGTAAGGTTTTTTGAGAACCAGAAGACTCTAAAACTGTGGTTCAATCCACAATTCCTTTTTTCTCCCATCCTGGGTGGAACAGGATGAAAAGGAAATCTAATGTAATTTAAGTAAGTAGCTAATCTAATTATTCTGTACGTATTAATAATGTTTCTCTAATATTTCCACAAAATCATAATTACATAAATTGTAATTACTTGTATAAATATTACAAACATACACCTGTATAATTAATACATTGATTTTATATTTAATTAATACATAATGAAATATAAAAATACCAATTAAGTGGCCATTTTGGAGGGCAGTGAGTTTCCAATCCCCCGAGCGGTCATAAAATTATACCTTATGCATTGGTTTCTGCTTTATGGGAGACCAAGTATTATTGCAGAACTCCACAATTACAAAGTTTTTTTTTCCTGCATTGTCAACATTTTGGAGTTCTTCACAACGCCTGTCCTATTAGCCATATCAACTGGTAAGCAGAGAAGGGGAATTTGCAGTTAACTCATAATATATTTTTCTTTTCTTTTTAATCACATACTGAAGTCAACACTTCTTAGCATTACTGGCACATCTTCAACCTGAAAGCCTCTGTCTATTGGACCTTTTCAAACCAGTCTGCCCTTGAAATACCATAAGGAAAATATTCCCTTAGAAGGATGTGAGCCCAGAAAGCCTGAACCTAGAACACAGTGCAGCATTTAATCTTCGTGACTTGAAGCCTTGTCCATTATAAAAGAAAAGAAAAAGCATTCCTTGATAATTAGTTTATTTATTTTGGCTTGGCTGGAATTCTGATTTGGACTTCGTTTGGAGATTCCGCACATCATATCCACGATAAATGCAGTAGTGTGCATAAACAGTGCATATTATCAAAACGTACAATATTTTTTTCCCCATCCAAAACTCTTCATGTTTTCTTGGGCTCCTGAGTTACCTTGACCTCATTCTTGGAGTGAAAGTAAAGACCTTATTTTCTCTTTTTTATGTTTTGTTTCACTCCTTCTGCAATACATGTTTGCTAAACTTTGCATTTATCTGTTTAGACTAGGGGTCACCAACCTTTCGGACCTCAGGGACCACTAAATTCATAATTTTAAATCCCACGGACCACTAATATGATCTGCCTAATGACCAGCTGGGTGGGCGTGGCTAGGTGGTCATGTGACTCGTGGGCATGGCTAATTCAATGTCACTCATGTCGAGGGGCGCCTCACCAGCCTCTACTCACCCCTCTCCTGCCAGCCACTCCTCACCTCCCCATCCGGGCTCCTTAGGGCCCCAACAGGAAGTAGTTGTTAGAGCTAAGCAACCATCACGAGAAAGGGTTGGCAAAACAGCTCAGTTCAAATTGGATCTGACCGAGAAGGAGGCTCAGCAGAAGCACCTCACTGAGGACTACGAGCATAGGCTTTCCAAGCAGAGGGAAGACCTGTGGGAGTGCAAGGACAGGTACTAGCACTTGGAGGCTCAACAAGCTGAGATGGTCAGCCAGTTCCAGGCCATGATGCAGTTCCACTGGAACGAGGCCCTCTGCCTCTTCGCCACCAGTAGCACTTTCCTTCAGCCTTTGACCAAAGCCCTGCACCAAGGGGTCGAAGCAGATCTCAAGTTGGAATTTCTGCCCCCCTCCGACCCACACAAAAAGACCTTGAAGGGGGAGACTCTCTGCAGCAACACAAACGTTCATTGCACGAATCTGTCCCAGGGGCCGTAGTTTGAGGACCCCTGATTTAGTGCAATATAAAAAATGCAAATAATTTTTCTGCAGACCACCAAAATTTTCTCGCGGACCACGAGTGGTCCACGGACCACCAGTTGGTGACCGCTGATTTAGACGTTTCTTTGCCTGCTTGTAAGCATGTTTTGCTTCTCATCCTTCTTGGATGAGAAGCGAAATGTTTTCCAAGGAAAAAAACAAAACAAAATAAGGAAGTCCAGTTGCCTTTTGGAAAACCTTTGAGACAACTATGACCTGGATGATTGAGAACCTGTGTAGACTTGATAAATGGATAAAAAATGCCAAATCCAATATAAACCTCTGGCTGACTATGCGGTGAACCATAATAATATAGATTCATGTAGGGATCCAACAATCTGGCCACTTTGAGAGCTTCCATGAATAGGAGAGAAGAACTGATTCTTTTGGGTTGTTTGTTCCTGGCATCCAATATATTGTGATAAATCAAACATATATTATTTCACCAATTCCTCCACAGACCTTGAATTTGGGTATTTCCAAAGTTTAGTTGTTTAGTCAACCAACCATAACTGATTTTGCCTGCAGTGCTATATACCTTTTCCAGGGAGTAGATGCTAATGGAATTCCCTTATGCATCCAGTATAAATGTACATCATTCCAAAAGCTATTTTGAAGTATTAATATAGCAAAGAATCATCTTTGAGCCACGGTGGTGCAGTGGTTAGAGTGCAGTACTGCAGGCTACTTCTGCTGATCACCGGCTGCCAGCAGTTTGGCAGATCGAATCTCACCAGGCTCAAGGTTGACTCAGCCTACCATCCTTCCAAGGTGGGTAAAATAAGCACCCTGATTGTTGGGGGCAATAGGGTGACTCTGTAAACCACTTACAGAGGGCTGTAAAGCACTGTGAAGCGCTATATAAGTCTAAGTGCTATTGCTAATTATCTCATTTGGCTCTGCAACCCAACAAGACAGACACAGACTTCAGAGGATAATTAGAACTGCAGAAAAAACAATGGCTACCAACCTGCCTTCCATTGAGGATCTGTATACTGCACGAGTCAAAAAGCAAACTGTGAAAATATTTACAGACTCCTCGCATCCTGGACATAAACTGTTTCAATTTCTACACTCAAAACTACGCTATAGAGCACTGCACACCAGAACAACTAGACACAAGAACAGTTTTTTCCCCGAATGCCATCACTCTGCTAAACAAATAATTCCCTCAACACTGTCAAACTATTTACTAAGTCTGTACTACTATTAATCTTCTCATCGTTCCCACCACCCATCTCCTTCCACTTATGACTGTATGACTGTAACTTTGTTGCTTGTATCCTTACGATTTATATTGATATTGTTTCCTGATTGCTTATTTGTACCCTATGACTATCATTAAGTGTTGTACCTTTTGATTCTTGATGAAGGTATCTTTTCTTTTATGTACACTGAGAGCATATGCACCAAAGACAAATTCCTTGTGTGTCCAATCACACTCGGCCAATAAAAAAATCTATTCTATTCTATTCTAGTGCTATAGCAAACTACATCTCTAGTTCAATAGACACAATATTCATTCACCAATCATTTTTTTGTTAACTCTGAGTTAAACCTTAATTTGTAAATTATGTACTTGCGACTTTCCCAGTTATGCATTTATAAATATATAGATGTATTGTGGCATTCAACATGAGTACTCATTGATCAGATACCACACAACTAACCAATTAAATGACCTGAACTTCTATGGCAAAGCAAAACATGTTTGAATACTTTTAATATTAAATAAGTGTCCTCAATTGAAAGGAGTAATTTTTAATGAATTATGATTAAGAGTTAGAGTTAAATTGTGTGGCAGTAGAAGATAATTTTACAAACGTTTACACATCCACTCTTGACTTTTTCTTTTTTAACTTCCAAGATATGGGAAATGAGGATTGCTTCCCGGTTGCTATAGCAATGGACCAATGTTCCATGTTTTGCCAACCAACCTGGCCCTTAGTAATAATAACCCTGCAATATAATAACCCACAGTACAGAGAGAGTAAACAAAATGTTAATAAAATGAAATATTACAAGAAATGTGCATGCAAATATATATATATATATATATGCATATTCTTTCTAGCCAGGTTTTACCTACGTAAACTGAGTCTGGGAGACTCAGAACCAGGGCTGTAGAACAACTTAGTTTACGTAGGTAAAACCTGGCTAGAAAGAATATGCACATAAAAGCCTACGAAAAAGAAAAAGACACATTGTACCTTTACAGGGAGGATATCTCTGTATGTGGGTGTGGCTCACTGATGACGCCTTAAAAGGCAGAAATAGCTATCTGAGTCTCCCAGAGAGCAACACAGAGTTGCAGTTTGTCAGCAGAAAAAAGGCCCAGAAACTTGTGAATGAGATTTCACAGAACCAGGGCTGTAGAACAACTTAGTTTACGTAGGTAAAACCTGGCTAGAAAGAATATGCACATAAAAGCCTACGAAAAGAAAAAGACACATTGTACCTTTACAGGGAGGATATCTCTGTATGTGGGTGTGGCTCACTGATGACGCCTTAAAAGGCAGAAATAGCTATCTGAGTCTCCCAGAGAGCAACACAGAGTTGCAGTTTGTCAGCAGAAAAAAGGCCCAGAAACTTGTGAATGAGATTTCACAGAACCAGGGCTGTAGAACAACTTAGTTTACGTAGGTAAAACCTGGCTAGAAAGAATATGCACATAAAAGTCTACGAAAAAGAATATATATATATACACACATACACATACACATACACATACACATACACATACACATACACATACACATATACATAAAGCTAAACTTAAAAAAGAAAGAGCAGATGGGGGAAACTAGCTTTAGATTGGAAAAATGGGAAATGGGAAAGTGAAATTATCAGATTCGCCCAGGGCTGGGTTGCTACCAGTTTGCCCCAGATTGGGTTAACCAGTAGTGGCAGTGGCAGGAGGCTCCGCCCACCCACCTAGATGCACCCACATACGAGCAAACTGGTAGCAAATTAAATTGAAACCTACTACTGGATTTGCCCATCCTCACCTATCATCAAATGACCTCAAAAAAGCATGAGTGGTGTTTGATTAATTGTTCCCAGCCTTCTTAAAATATATCAAGCCTTAAGTTGGAAGATCTTTAGAAGATGTTTGATTCAGAGTCAGAACAGAGCTTGGAAGGGACCTTGGAGGTCTTCTAGTCCAACCCCCTGCTCAAGCAGGTGACCCTGTACCCTTCCAGACAAGAGGCTGTCCAGTCTCTTCTTAAAAGCCTCCAGTGATGGAGCAACCACGACGTCTGAAGGCAATTTCTGTTCCATTGGTTGATTGATATCAGACCACACGTTTTCTGAATAGTTTTTATCCCAGAGCTCTAATTGCACTCAACAAGGAACTAAAGGGCCACCATCAGTGAGCTGTTGGACAGCATTACTTGGTCTGCTGTATGGATGTTTGGGTGGTTTAGGGGTGGGGAATTTGTGGTGGGTGGGGGTGTGTTTGGGGATTGTTATGTGTGATGGACCTGGTCTTTGCGTGTTAAGTGAATTTTGTTGTACGGGTATACTGTGTATACACGTACATGACAATAAAGTTGTTGTTATTGTTATTGTTGTTGTTGTTGTTGTTGTTGTTGTTGTTATTATTATTATTATTATTATTATTATTATTATTATTATTTAATCTTTAGTGAGATTCACAGCCTTTGAGGCTGGTTAATAGCTCAGCAGCTGGAGTCCTAACCAAGGACCTAGGAACTGTTAAGGTATCGTCGGAGGATGTAAGCTGTTCCGAGTAAGGTGGTTTTTTGTAGAGTCAAAATGTTCAAGTCCGGAAAATTTAGAATTTCTAAATAGTGGGGTAGCCCTTTGGGTATTGCTCCAAGGGCTCCAATTATAATCGGGACAACACATGATTTCTTTTTCCACAGTCGCTCAACTTCAATTTTCAAATCCCGGTACGTCGTGATTTTTTTATTTTTATTTTTTATTATTATTATTATTATTATTATTATTATTATTATTATTATTATTATTTGCCAGGAAGTGGCATATACCATCCTTCCAAGGTGGGTAAAATAAGCACCCTGATTGTTGGGGGCAATAGGCTGACTCTGTAAACCACTTACAGAGGGCTGTAAAGCACTGTGAAGCGCTATATAAGTCTAAGTGCTATTGCTAATTATCTCATTTGGCTCTGCAACCCAACAAGACAGACACAGACTTCAGAGGATAATTAGAACTGCAGAAAAAACAATGGCTACCAACCTGCCTTCCATTGAGGACCTGTATACTGCACGAGTCAAAAAGAGGGCTGGGGAAATATTTACAGACCCCTCGCATCCTGGGCATAAACTGTTTCAACTCCTACCCTCAAAACGACACTATAGAGCACTGCACACCAGAACAGCTAGACACAAGGACAGTTTTTTCCCCGAACACCATCATTCTACTAAACAAATAATTCCCTCAACACTGTCAAACTATTCACTAAGTCTGCCTTACTATTACTATTAGTCTTCTCATCGTTCCTATCACCCATCTTCTCCCACTTATGACTGCATGACTGTAACTTTGTTGCTTGTATCCTTATGATTTATATTGACATTGATTGTTTCCTAGTATGATTTGATTGCTTATTTGTATCCTATGACTATCACTAAGTGTTGTACCTTATGATTCTTGATGAATGTATCTTGTCTTTTTATGTACACTGAGAGTTTATGCACCAAAGACAAATTCCTTGTGTGGCCAATCACACTTGGCCAATAAAGAATTCTATTCTATTCTATTCTGTTCTGTTCTGTTCTGTTCTGTTCTGTTCTGTTCTGTTCTATTCTATTCTATTCTATTCTATTCTATTCTATTCTATTCTATTCTATTCTACATGAGTGGGAAACAGGAGAGAGGAATAAATAGAGGGAGAGAGAGAAAGTAGATATTAAAGAAAGGGGATTTTTTGTGTATGTGTGTCTTGAACCAAGCCAAATATTTTCTTGTCACTAGACTCATAACTTTAGTCTGTCAAGGTCGTGGCCTTCACTTTCTTCTTTAGATGGTTGGAGAGAGGAATGTCCATGAGATTAGAGCTCCTTTTGTTTTCATTGGGAGGGGTTTTGCTTATTCTGGCGGATCCTGGAGACTCACCAAGGCTCTCTAGACTCTGTTTATTAGATTTTTATCTTCTTATCAGAGTCTTCCTCCTTAAATCATGTCAGGATTTTACCACCCTTTAGGGATTCCGGGTGTTTTATTGCCTTGCTTGTTGGTTGGGGGGAGGCAAGTTAAGGAATATCTAGTTCCGTGCACAGAGAGAACAGTGAAGCTAAGACATCATAATAAAATAGCATTTGTGTAAGGGTAGAAACGGGTAAGGGAAAGTGTCTTCTTTGGCTCTCCAGTTGTTGTTTCATTGAGAACATTGGAGTTGATATTATCATGCAGATGTCAGGTTTTATGCTACTGCTTGCTGCTCCAGGGTTGAAATAATGGATGTAAAACCAAATAAAATATCCAACATCCACCCAAGTTAGCAGGGTGCTCATGGTGATTTATTACATGTTTGTATTATTTTTTTAAAAAATCAAAATGGTACGTGGAACCCCCCCCCCCAATTATTCCAACTGGATTTCATTTCTTCTAGTTCAGAGAACACACAAAACTTTGGAAAGGTTCAGGCCAATTAACTCTTTTGTCTTTCTCTCCAGAAAAGGGAGGTCTTTGATTGTCACCTCTTGGACTGGAAAGCCATCAATGTGGTACTGGAAGTTCACCAGTATCATATAACTCATGGGAACCAAGTCTTATATAGCCACAACCATGGACTCATTTTGACCTGAGAGCCATTTGTTGCATTAATAGCACCAAGTTTGTCCTTACAAGGACATCTATGATACCTACCAGGACTAGAATCTCAGAAAGAGATCTCAAAAGATCACTTTGGTTTTACTGAATGCACACAACAAACGGGGAAGGTGATGCAGCTCCCATCCTCTTTTCTAAACTGTGGAATAGAGTGAGCAGATTGTTGGGTGGATCACAGGGCTTCTTTATGGGCACAAAGCTCTTAATTTTTAGGCATAGGGTATAGGCCTAAATATCCTATATAGGAGACCCTATATTACTATAGGGTCTCCTGCTTGAGGAGGGGGTTGCATCAGAAGACCTCCAAGATCCTTTTCAACTCTGTTTTTCTATACATCTTAATCCATTGTATAAAATATGAAGACACTTGAACTAGCACTAAGGGACTGGAGGCTAAAACATATGAAGAACGGTTGCAGGAACTGCGTATGTCTAGTTTAATGAAAAGAAGGACTAGGGGAGACATGATAGCACTCTTCCAATATCTCAGGGGCTGCCACAAAGAAGATGAGTCAAGCTATTCTCCAAAGCACCTGAAGGCAGGACAAGAAGCAATGGGTGGAAACTCATCAAGGAGAGAAGCAACTTAGAACTAAGGAGAAATTTCCTGATAGTGAGAACAATTAATCAGTGGAACAACTTTCCTCCAGAAGTTGTGAGTGCTCCAACACTGGAAGGTTTCAAGAAGACACTGGATAACCATTTGTCTGAATTGGTATAGGTTTCCTGCCTAAGCAGGGGGTTGGACTAGAAGACCTCCAAGGTCCCTTCCAACTCTTCTCTTCTCTTCTCTTCTCTTCTCTTCTCTTCTCTTCTCTTCTCTTCTCTTCTCTTCTCTTTCTTCTCTTCTCTTCTCTTCTCTGCCTTAAAAACAATGCTCAGATTGGCCATCCTACCATAATGGAACCAAGGGTAGTTTCAGTTTGCTCATGTTTATTCTCAATCTCGCCACCCCCACCTCTTATTTTAACCTAAATCTGAAGCATTGCTATATAAGAGTTTTGTGCCTTTAAACAGTTAGTTTTTCAAATTCAGGCCCAGCTTTTGCAATATCAGTCTGCCAGCTAGTCTATGTATATTTTTAAACACTTTGTTATATCCTTTGGCATAAAGTCATTCAATGCTGGTCCAAAATCCTATTTGGAAATATCAACATTCGCATTTCCATCAGAACCATGGTACCAGAGGTCAGGGAAATGCATTTTAATTAATGGGATAATTCCTATTTTGCTGTTTTAGGTAACTTTCTTTGGCAAATGAATCTTTCATGCTGACTTTTTTTTCTTCTTCTGGAGATAAGCATTTCCTACCCTTGTCTGAGCAAAATGTCTGTCTCCTTTTTTTCCCCCTTTTTTTTCATGGTATAACATAACAGAATTGTGATAAGATTGCAGTGAAGGACACTGACCTTGGAATGTTGGAACAAATGACTCATGCAAAGAAGATAATCTTTAATAGCAAATAGATGTGTGTATTTTTTTTTTTTAAAAAAAAACTTGGCTGAAATCTTTCTTGTTATGTCTCTTGCAAAAGAAGCTTTTTCTGCTTCTTCTCGAGAAGATTGGGAAATTCTTTCAAATTTCACTCCGTGGAGTTTTTTGAGCTGGTTTTCTTCCTGGAAAGAACAGATGTTGGAATTTGCTGATGTGCTTCTCTCCCTGCTGCACGTAGGTCTCAGTTTGACCAAAGTCCATGGGAAGAGTTAATGAAACTGAGAGTAGAATAGAATAGAGTAGAGTAGAGTAGAGTAGAGTAGAGTAGAGTAGAGTAGAGTAGAAATTAAGAAAATAGGAATAGGAATAGAATAGAATAGAATAGAATAGAATAGAATAGAATAGAATAGAATAGAATAGAATAGAATAGAATAGAATAGAATAGAATAGAATGTAGAGTATAGAGTGGAATGGAATGGAATGGAATGGAGTGGAATGGAGTGGAGTGGAGTGGAGTGGGGTAGAGTAGAGTAGAGCAGAGCAGAGCAGAGCAGAGCAGAGCAGAGCAGAGCAGAGCAGAGCAGAATAGAATAGAATAGAGAGTAGAGTAGAGTAGAGTAGAGTATAGAGGAGTGGAGTGGAGTGGAGTGGAGTGGAGTGGAGTGGAGTGGAGTAGAGTAGAGTAGAGTAGAGTAGAGTAGAGTAGAGTAGAGTAGAGTAGAGTAGAGTAGAGTAGAGTAGAGTAGAACAGAACAGAACAGAACAGAACAGAACAGAACAGAACAGAACAGAATAGAACAGAATTCTTTTATTGGCCAAATGTGATTGGACACACAAGAAATTTGTCTTTGGTGCACATGCTATCAGTGTACATAAAGAAAAAAATAGAATATATTCATCAAGAATCATAAGATACAACACTTAGTGATAGTCATAGAATAGTAATTCTTCTTCTTCTTCTTTTGCCATATCCGTCATTGGACGTTGGCGATCATGTTGGCAATCCTATTTTTGTCCACAGCCACATGAAAAAGCACTGCTGAGTTTTGTCCAAACTGGTCTGTTAGATTTTTGAAGCCATGATGTTCTTCTTCTGCCTGGGCCTTGTTTGCCTTCAATCTTTCCCTGGAGGATTAAGTGAAGGATGCCATATTTTTCTGGGTGTCACATCCCATATCCAAAATATTCTAAGTTTTGCTTTTTAATGGCTTTGATGATTTCCCTTTGCTTTCCCAGGCATCTTATCCCCTCCTCATTTGTGATTTTGTTAACCTAGTTTATACGTAACAGCCGTCTGTAAATCCACATTTCAAATGCTTCTAGTTTCTTCAAGTGGTTTTCTGTCAGAGACCAACTCTCTACTCCATAGAGCAGGATAGAAAAGGTGTAACATCTGACGAGCCTGATTTTCAGTAGGATGCTAATAAGCAATCAAATCATACTAGGAAACAATAAAAACAATATAAGTTGTAAAGATACAAGCAACATGGATATAACCATAAGTGGGAAGAGATAGGTACTAGGAAGGATGAGAAAATTAATAGTAATGCAGACTTAGTAACTAGTTTGACAGTGTTGAGGGAATTAGTTGTTTAGCAGAGTGATGGCGTTCAGGAAAAACTGTCCTTGTGTCTAGTTGTTCTGGTGTGCAGTGCTCTATAGCGTCGTTTTGAGGGTAGAAGTTGAAACAATTTATGTCCAAGATGTGAGGGGTTTGTAGATATTTTCACAGCCCTCTTTTTGACTCGGGCAGTATACAGGTCCTCAATGGAAGGGAGGTTCTTATCTTCCCTTCCACATTGCTGGAAAGTTGACCATGGAAGGAAAGATAAGACCTTAATATTCCTTTCTTGGCCACCTCATCCCTGAATAAGGTCCTTCTCACCAGCCAGAAGATTTTCACTGAAATTCACTTCTGTTTTAAAATACATTTCCTTTCATCTTCTAACCTGTTTCCCCCAAAATAAGACATCCCCTGATCATTTTTGGGCTTTTGAGCACATGGCAATAAGGCCAAGCACTTATTTCAGGCTTCAAAAAAATATAAGACAGGGTCTTATTTTCGGGGAAACACGGTAATGGAATAAGAAATGGCGGGGGGGAAACGGACCAGGAGGATGTTCTTTGATCAGCACTAGTTTCAAATGCATTCAGAAACCAACCAACTAAAGAAAAGACTGTATGATTTAAATTCTAATTGAATGAGATTTGATAGATAAAATACTTGGAGATGTTCCCCCCCTCCACGTGGTGTTTAGTTTTCCTTTTTTTATTATTATTGTCCACTAATCTAAGAAGCAGGTGGCCAGTTCCAAATCTTAGGAAGAAAATGCTGATATCAATATACAGTCAAGATGAGTGCAGAAAATCAAAAGACACTAAATAAAATATGACGGTCTTTTAGTCTGCAGTAACCATCCTTCTAGGCTTACCCTCATTCAGTGAAAGATTAGAGTTTATTTCATGACTATGGAATTAATTTTGGCTACTCCAGTATTAGCAAATTTGTTAATTAATGTCCTCTACAGCAGGGATGCAAAGTGGATAATCCTGGGACCAAAGGTGAACTACTAGCACCTTTTCAGTAGCCTTCGGGGTAGGCAATATGTGTTGGGGACAAAATATGGATTTATTTTTGCATTTGTGTACAGTTTTATCAGGAAAACATGGTGCCTTATCACTTTGTAGGTTTTACCCCTTAAATTTAACCTCTCTCTCATTTTTGGAGTTCAGCCTTCTAAACTTGCTCTTCTGGGACATGAGATGTGTGTGCTTCTCTTGTGCATTGACTTTTGGGAATAAAGGAGGAATGTTCAATCTTCTCCCTTCCTCTAGAGTCTTGAATTAGGATGGAGAGAGAAGACAAAGTTGTCCATTTATGTTTTAGAATACAGAAACTTATCAGGTCCTTTCTTGATACACACATACACACACCCTGTCAGGAGAGAAATAGTTAAAGTCTAATTATTGTTGAAGGGACACGGTGGCTCAGTGGCTAAGATGCTGGGCTTGTCGATCGAAAGCTCAGCAGTTCAGCGGTTCGAATCCCTGGTGCTGCGGCGTAATGGGGTGAGCTCTTGTTACTTGTCCCAGCTTCTGCCAACCTAGCAGTCTGAAAGCACATAAAAAATGCAAGTAGAAAAATAGGGACCACCTTTGATGGGAAGGTAACAGTGCTCCGTGCTCTTTTGGTGTTTAGTCATGCCGGCCACATGACCACGGAGATGTCTTCGGACAGTGCTGGCTCTTCGGCTTTGAAATGGAGATGAGCACTGCCCCCTAGAGTTGGGAATGACTAGTGCATATGTGCGAGGGGAACCTTTACCTTTTAATTATTGGTGGCACTGCTCAAAATTATCAGTCAACAGATGACTCCGAGTCCTGTGGTCTTTGCCTGATTGATGATCAGAATAACAACAACAGCATTAGAGGAAACTTGCTGGGTTTAAAAAAAAAAGACATAAGTGTAATTTCCCAAAATAAACTTTGCATTCTAGAACTTGGATGAATAATGCACCTTGAGAGAATTATGTGCGTAGCATCTGTGGGATGCATGGGTTTTCATGTCTTGAAGGGTTGATTACTGCAGGATATATTTCATGATCGAAAAACAAAGGGAGACTCAGAAGAATTATGCGGGTCAAGAGAGCTTCTTCTCTAACCTTGTGCGACTTCAACAGGATCATCTTTAGATAGCTCCAGGGTCAGGCGATCCTTGGCTCAGCTTAGGTTACGATCAGTTTCCCCACTACATAGAAGTTATTGCTCTTCTTCTCCACAAAATAAATGCAAATTTGCAAGCAAGCAAAATGATTAGAGCTGTAGATTAGATTAGAATTCTTTATTGGGCAAGTGTGATTGGACACACAAGGAATTTGTCTTTGGTGTATAAGCTCTCAGTGTACATAAAGAGAAAAGATACATTCGTCAAGAATCATAAGGTACAACACTTAATGATAGTCATAGGGTACAAATAAGCAATCAGGAAACAATATCAATATAAATCATAAGGATACCAGCAACAAGGTTACAGCAATACAGTCGTAAGTGGGTGATAGGAACGATGAGAAGATTAATAGTAATGCAGACTTAGTGAATAGTTTGACAGTGTTGAGAGAATTATTTGTTTAGTAGAGTGATGGCATTTGGGAAAAAACTGTTCTTGTGTCTAGTTGTTCTGGTGTGCAGTGCTCTATCGTATCATTTTGAGGGTAGGTGTTGAAACAGTTTATGACCAGGATGTGCGGGGTCTGTAAAAATCAAGTGACACTAAGTTGGGTTTCCAGGGAAAAGATTTCTGTTGGCCATGGGCTCCAAGCATAAATTCAATGAGGCTCTCTATTTAGTAGTGATGGTGATTCCAATTGTTGAAAAATCTTCTCTTGCAAACCCACCATCTCCATCAAAACAATTCCTGCCTGCAGAAAGTCTTTAGAATTTTTACATGGTGAAAAATTAAGAAAGCTTTCTTCCATAGCAATTATTTTTGAAGGACAATTGAAATTGCAAGCAAATAAGGTAATTTAGGTTTCATTCAATCCTTCTTTCCATTGTTGAAATGTCACTCCACAATTACCATGTGTTCACATATAATGACCTATTTTGCTTTTCAGGTAGAGAGCAAAATATTTTGTCCTAGATTTTTTTGAGTCTTTTGGTCTAAAGCTTCTACTCCAGTTTTTATCCAGTTAAATAGTATTGCTATACAGTAAATTAAAAGCTTAGCTTAAAAGCAAGTATTAATGGCTTTGATCATATTACCATCGTTCAACTGTGATTTTAAAACTTTTCTAACTCATTTGATATATTTGGTTTTCTTTTCGAGATATTTGGGTGTGCCAAATATCGTTTGCTTGTAAAAAAAACAGCCAAAAAAACCCCCATAACATCCTTCCATTGTCAATGCTTTGATTTTAGTACTATTCCATAGTTCAATTTCATCTAAGTGTTAATTTTGACAAAAATTCCCAGCGTTGTATACTTATCTAAGCCAAATTCCATGTTGATGAATTCATCACTAAAGATTTGAATTGTAGTTACAGTGACTAAATTTCTCTGGATGATTTTTTTCTCAATAACTTCAAATCATCCATGTACAACAGATATGAAACATTTTTCCCTTGCTTAAATAATTCATAGCCTGATGACATCTTATTCAAAATAATCAGTTTGGAATCAGAGCCAAATTAAAAGTTTTAGAGAAAAGAATATCCTTGAATTTTTTTTTTCTGAATTGGACTTCTCCAAAATGTTCTCTATTTGCCATCAGTGTTTTTTTTTTAATTGCCTTATTTGAAGGCTTAATAAAAATAATTAGGCTTATTAATTCTAAAAAAAAAAAATCCAAACAGACAAAAGTTTAGACAACAATTGTGGATGTTGGGATATTTTGTTTTTTGTTTTTGTTTTGTTTTTCTCTTATCTTTTATTATTGGAAGCATTGGGTATGTAGTGAGCCAATCATCTATTAATCCTTGCTGCAATATTTGATTAAAATGATTTGCAAGATTAGAAGGTAATATGGCTAGATGTTCAAGCCAAAATCTTGAAGCTCATGGTTTCACTTCAATTCTTCATATATATATATATTAGTTTGTTCATTCACAATTTCTGCTGTTAAGACAATATTTTTCCATGTTTTTAGTTTTTGCTTCTTGTTCTATATCAGACATTCATGTGATCATTTAATTGTGCTTTATTTGATTATCCCATTTTTTCCCTTCAAAATTCCAGTATTTATACTGCCTTTTAGGAGATTCAATTGGCTTGGGGTTTTCAGCTGAAACTATTTTAAAAAAACCAACCAAACAAACAAACAAACCATGAGTTCTCCAAAATTCTCTATTCTGTTGAAATTTTCTTAGAAGTTGCCATCCCTTTTTCCTTTGAATCTCTCATGAGTTCTACAAATGTTTTGCTGCCAGATTGTATTACTTTTTTAAAAAAAAAAAATCTTATTTTTCTGTTGTTGTAGTTGTTGCCTACAATTTTGTAGGTTGCTAATATTTTTTTTGAAAAATTATTTATTTTCCATTCTATTTTTCCATTATGGCATCTGACTTTTGATTTGACAGCTTGCTTTCAAACTATAACATAGATAGATAGATAGATAGATAGATAGATAGATAGATAGATAGATATGATAGATAATAATAATAGATAGATAGATGATAGATAGATAGATATGATAGATATGATAGATAATAATAATAGATAGATGATAGATAGATAGATAGATAGATAGATAGATAGATAGATAGATAGATAGATAGATAGATAGTAGATTAATTAGAACTAGAACTAGAATTGAGCTGGTAGGGACCTTGGAGGTCTTCTAGTCCAGCCCCCTGCTCAAGCAGGAGAACCTATACTATTTCAGATAAGTAACTGTCTAGTCTCTTTTTAAAAACCTCCAGTGATGGAGCGCCCACGATTCCTGAAGATAGTTATAGTTAGTTACAGTTATAGATAGTTAAAGTTATAGTAACTATATATATGGTATACATTGGGAAGGTATTTATTGAAACCTTGGAAAGGACTGTGAATTGAGTGTATAATCAAACACCAAGACATTCACACCACCTGACAACTCAGTAAATGCAAGAAGGCAATTCTTCTTCCAGGACAGCTTCTCTAAAAATTCTTGTTTTCTCGGAAAACTTCTATAAGCAAATTCTATTACAAGTTAAATGAGACCTGGTAGAGAGAGAAAAACAAAACAAAACAAAACAAACAAACAAACAAAAAAACCAGGAGGAATTCTCTGGGTGGCTCTGATTTAAAAGACATCTTGGAGCCTTGGAGCCTTGGTGGCGCAGCGGACTAAACTGCTGTTAAGTAGCACTTAGCTGCCAGCTGCCTGCAATTACTGTGAGTTCAATTCTCACCAGGCTCAAGGTTGACTCAGCCTTCCATCATTTCGCGGTAGGTAAAATGAGGACCCGGATTGTGGGGGCAATAAGCTGACTTTGTATAAAATAGAACACCGCTCGGGGGGGGGGGGGCGAAAGCCCTACTAAGCAGGTATATCCAAAAGTATGAAGGCTATTGCTTAATGCATTGTAAGCCTCCCTGAGTCTCCGGAGAAGGGCGGCATATAAATCGAACTAATAAATCTTGACCAAATTAACAACAACAACAACACACAAATAAACAAAATATCAGAATGACTCAAGGCAAATGGAATTATTAGCCGCCGATACCCGTCGAGGAAAGTTGTCCGCTAACAAAGCAATGAGAACATTTTCAACAGCTTTTTACTCTTTTGACCTTTATTGAAGGGGGGGGGAAGGAATCATTTCATAACCGACTTCTTAAAGTATGCAAGTGCATGAGTGTAAACTTAAAGAAGGCAGAGCAAGACAAGGCAGGCAGCTCTCCAGCTGTTTGCTTAAAACCCTACTTGCTAGGATTAACTTTGTCCTACTTCGTACCTTTTTGACCAAAGGTTAGGTAAGGGTCAAGTGAAAGATTTCAACACATCTCAGGCTTTCTCTGAGAAGGGGAAAGCTTTTCACCACTTTGGCCCTAATGCTCTCATCTTAAACACCACTTTGTTTTATTTGTATATGCAAAGAGGCAAGCAGGGACTTTCGTAACCCCCCCGACTCTCGCCAGTCCTGACCATCCATCATTTTCTGTCTTGGGGAAGTTGTGATGGAGATGCTATCAGAGACACTGTTTAAACACTTGGCAGCCAAACAGGAACCTAAGTGGGCCACAGCAACTCTGTGTGTGACAGCTGGAAAATGGAAACAAGGCATAAAAGGCCCGTATAAATGGAAGGGGAAAACTGGGGGGGGGGGGGTGGGGGGGGGGAGAGATTACTCAATGATGAGAAATGGGAAAGTGTTGTGCATTTCAGGAACGTTGGTGGGCTCCTTGCAATTCTTTGTTTTCCCCTCTACTCCAATATGCTGCAAATCTTGTCCTTTTTGTAACCGAGTGGTGATAGTTGACAAGAATGACAAGGTCTGTAGAGTATTGAGAGTATAAATAGAGTAGTATAAATCTATCTCAGCATCTACTTCTGTCCTACTATCGCAGCACAATTGAGAGCGTCCTGACATATGGCATTCTTGCATGGTATGGGAGCAGCTCTGTAGTGGACAAAAAAGCTCTACAGAGAATCATGAAAACTGCCCAGAATATCATCGGGCTCCAGCTACCAGTCCTGGACGACATCTTCAAATCTCACTGTTTAAGAAAGTTGCATAGCATTCTCAGAGACTCTTCCCATCCTGCTTACAATCTTTTTGGACTTTTGCCTTCTGGCAGAAGATACAGAACAATTAAAACTCGGACCACACGTTTTCTGAATAGTTTTTATCCCAGAGCTATAATTGCTCTCAACCATGAACTAAAGGGCCACCATCAGTGAGCTATTGGACAGCATGACTTGGTCTGTTGTGTGGATGTTTGGGTGGTTTAGGGGTGGGGAGAGGGCTGCAAAATGCTGTGCAGTGGTGTATGCAGTATATGTGCTATTGCTATTGTACTATTAAGCGGGACTCCTTGCAATTGGCTTTTTTCCTTACATAACAACAACAACAACAACAACTTTATTGTCATTGTATGTGGATACACAGTATAGCCATATAACGAAATTCACTTAACACCCAAAGACCAGGTCCAACACACATAACAATCCCCAAACACCCCCACCCACCCACTACATGTCAAACATGTACAAGACAGCAGGTATAAATATGGACATGGACATGAAGGAAGGAAATAGTCTGATGATTATTTTGGTGTTAATTTATGTTCATCTGGATGTTGATTGTTGGTGGGGAGGTGTTCGGGTCTTTTTGTTGCCTTTTTGGCTTCTTGATTGTTGGTCAACACAAAGCTGATGTTAACCTTTGAGTTAATCTATGCTCAGACGTGGTATTCAGCCGGTTTGGACCAGTAACTGCCCACCTGCCCCGGCTCTATGCTGTCCTATTTAGGCACGTTTTTGAGACCGGGCTCAGGCGCGGAAGGCACAGAAGGCACGCACGCTCACATTTTCGGTGCTGGGCGACCCGGTGGGTAAATTATGTGAATCCCACCTGTGTGACTATGCTCATCTGGGTATTAATGCTGGAGGAGGGTATTTTTGTTACCTTTTTGGCTTGCTGATTGTCTCTTTTGCACACTATGTAGACATTGTTTATGTCTAAGCGACTGTTGTGGTCCACCAGCAGCCTGCGGAGCTGGCAGCAAAGTCAGACAGTGAGGAGGCTGGGGAGGAACATGGGCCAGTCCTGGAGTCTGGAGAAGGCCTGGACGAGGGTTCTGCATCGGAGGCAGAGATGGGGCCAGAGCCATCTGGGAGTGATGTGCGGATTCCAGATTCCCCAGAGTCAGACAGCAGAGAGGCAGAGGAACAGGAGGAGCCTGTTCCTGGTGCACACATGTGCAGAGCTGCCAGAAAGCAAGAGCAGCTAAAGCAAAAGGGACAACTCGGGAGTAAGGCCAGGAGATGATTGGCCCCTCCCATAAGGCTTAAAAGAGAAACAAAGGCACTTGTTTTTTTGCAGGAAAGCAACGTTGCTAACTCTGTTTCCAGTTGGCGTCTCTTGTTTGTTTCTGAACTTTGTGGGCTTTGCCAAGTAAGGCCTTTTGCAGGGTGTCAAAGAAGATAAAGGTTGGTGATAATCCCGAAGGACTTCTTCCAAAGGACTTCAGCTGGGAATGAACATAATTCTCAGCTGTTACAATAAAATAGGTTTATTTGGGACTAATTGTGTCTTGTAATGACTCAGTAAGTCTAGGTCACAACAGCAACCACTAGAAAACATTCCTCCCACCAACACTGACAGAGGAAGCTACTAGGATACAAACTGAGAGCAAGCCCCACTCTTTACTAGCCCTGATGATGTTACCTAGTTGGGTAATGAAACGTCTGCAAGAAAACCACCAAGCTCAGAGACCACCAAGGACCCCTCATTTCAACCCTGAGCGACAAATATTCTCTCTCGTGTGTTTGCATTAGAATTAAATGTCCTGCTATCTGATTTAGGCAAGGACAGAGCCAACCTGCAAATCAATATGGCAGCCATGTAGCTCTCCACAGTCTTAAAACCTGAGTCTTGCAACCACCGGAGAACATGTTAGCTGCAACATGGACCCGATGAAATAAACTGCAGGCATTAAAGGGAGAAAGAGGGGAAAACCATCAGCATTTTGCTCTGGCTAAGCATTCTTCCTCCAGCGATGAAATTGTGCAGCATACAAAGAAATTCCCCTTCAGTATAATTTATCTGCCTGAACTCCCTCTCTTTATCACAGTAGGAAAATAAAATATAGCTATTTAGCAAAAAGCATTTTATCCAGTTCTAAAGCAAGCACATATCAAAGGAGTAAAAAAACAAAAAAACAAAAAACCAACCCTTCACAATAAATCCATCCAAGGCACACAGTTCTCCTCCCTATGCATTTTTTCCCCCTGTTATTTCTTGTTTGTTTTGTTTTAAAAGAGAGAGTGGAAAGAAAGACTATCGCAATCCCAACAGCAACCGGCAGACATAATGAGGCACTGTCCTTCTGCAACAAACCGAGTTCAATAGTTTAATTTTTGTTAACCGAAATCCCTTGTACGAAGGTAAATTACATTGCATTTTCTATTACTAGCTCTGTTAATTGTCAAGCAGTAAGAGTTTATGCACTCATCCAGAGCAGCCGAGAATTTCCCATAATGTTACAAAATAAAACCTGACAAAGCACAATAATCTTTAGTTTATTGATGTGTTACTAGGCTGTGGAAAAGCACCAGATCCGTAATGTGCTTTGCTTAGGAAATTGGGGTCTAGGGAGAAATACTGGGAATAACGAAGGATTGTATTCCTCCCTCTTTCTTCTTCTTTTTTCTTCTTTGCTCCCTCTCTTTTGCATAAGGACATAGACACACCAACATTGCTACAAAATTTTCAAAATAGTTCCTTTTTGGTGGTTTGATTGGTTTTTTCAGGGAAAGAAAAGAAAAAAACACAACGCTCTCCATAATTAGGATGAAAAAGCAGGCGGAATATCAGAGAAGAGGGGCAAAAGCTGAGCGATTGTTGAATTTCAGAATGTGATGTTTTAATCCTGGAGTCTTTTTGCTTGCTTGTTTGTTTGTTTTGGGGACAAAGCATGGTGGATGATGGCTCTGAAGTTCTAATCCACTGAAGTAGTGGTGGAATTCAATTTTTTTTACTACCGGTTCTGTGGGTGTGGCTTGGTGGGCGTGGCACGGCTTGGTAGGCGTCGCTTGGTGACCGTGGCATGGAAAAAATACTGCAAAATCCCCATTTCCTCCCGATCAGCTGGGACTCGGGAGGCAGAGAATAGATGGGGGCGGGGCCAATCAGAATTTTACTACCGGTTCTCCGAACTACTCAAAATTTCCGCTACAGGTTCTCCAGAACTGGTCAGAACCTGCTGAAACCCACCTCTGGTGAGTATGGTGTGGCTTGGTGGGTGTGGCTTAGTGGGTGTGGCAGGGGAAGGATACTGCAAAATCTCCATTCCCTCCCCATTCCAGGGGAAAGATACTCTGGGGCCAGCCAGAGGTAGTATTTGCCGGTTCTCTGAACTACTCAAAATTTCCACTACCGGTTCTCCTGAACCTGTCAGAACCTGCTGAATAGCCCCTCTGCACTGAAGAATGAACTATCTTCCACCATCTCACCTCTTGTTCAAAAACATCCCCATATTTTATGGCTGAACAAATTCACTGGATGCAACTGAAGTTTGTTTTTAATCCTACCTAACACATTAAAACACACATATGATCTGTAATCCTTAACCCAAGAATTAGTTAGAAATGACGAATTATATGTCATTTTGTTTTGTCCTTATATTACTGTACAGTAGATTCATCCTTGCAGGGAGAATTTGGAAAGCTTTACTTTTAAAATCTCCAGTTTTGAATCCCTGTATAATTTGACAGCGTTTCCAGGATTACTTTTCAATCAGTTCCGTAGCAGGGAGGTAGAATATCATATTACCTTTGTCAGGATCAGCTGGAGAAGGAGAGAGACGTGGGAGAGAGAATATAAGAGGAGAGTTGAGGCTATTGGCAGGTCAATTATCTGGGCTTAGATGGTCTGGTACCCTTCAGATGTACTGGAATAGCAATTTCTGAATTTGGCACACTTGCATACATTCATTGGATGATCTGAAAAGAGATTTCCCCCTTACCTGTAAACTCTCATGGTGTGACCAAGTACCAAGTGAAAAAGCAATGTTCTTGAATCCATTCAGGCCATCATCTGATATCTGGTCAACTTCTGATGTCATGTAGGATTCTGAAAAGGGTGAAAATGAAACCGGAATTCTCAACGATGCTTTGTCTGTATCCTTAGTAGGGCCACACTTGGAATACTGGATCCAGTTCTGGTCACCACAATATAAAAAAAAAAGATATAGAGGGAGAAGTAATTAAGAAAATATTGGAATGCTCAGAAATGAATAGACTAACATTGGCAATTAAGGGAAAGGAAGCATCGGAGTATTATAGGATATGGGGGCAATTCTATCAATGGATAGAGATGAGATATAATAAAAATTCATATAAATGCAAGAAATTTGGAAAAAAATGTTGTAATAAATCAAATTTAAATGTAAAAGTAAGATAGAAATGTAGTATGAAAATGATGGTAAAGGAGGAATATGATGACACAAAATATGTACTCAGATGACATACTGAATAATTAATGATGTATTGTTTGTTTAAACATAAAAATCCCCATTTCCTCCCGATCAGCTGGGACTCGGGAGGCAGAGAATAGATGGGGGTGGGGCCAGTCAGAATTTTTACTACCGGTTCTCCGAACTACTCAAAATTTCCGCTACCGGTTCTCCAGAATTGGTCAGAACCGGCTGAAATCCACCTCTGATTGAAATGCAATATGCTTTTTTTGGCAACCTAGGGCTTCTCTGCATCATATGAGAGTCCTTGAGAGAGGTTTTTTTTAGGAGTGTGTGTGTCATTGATTAAAATACATTAAAGGGATGGAATGAATGACTAAATGAATGAAACTCCCTCTCCTTTCCTTTCTGGAGTTTCAAGGGGAAAGCAGAGGAAGTCTTTATTTTATTTTATTTTTTCTTATTTTGCATTTAAGGGGAGAGAAAAAAAAGAGAGAGAGAGAGAGAGAGATGCTCCAGCTTGCAATAAAAGATGGCAAGGTGATAAATTAGTGCTCTCAACTGAAATTGATTACCTTGTGTTCCCATCTAGTTCATATGGCAGCAACACAGATGCTCTGGAGCACCTTAATGGCACATTGGAGAAAACCCATCAGGCTGGCCCTGAGGAGCACTTGTGCACGTCCCTCCCTCCCTCACCGCACAAAGGAGAAACCAGCCTTCACTCTTTCCCCCTCCACCCTCTGTGGATCTAGGAAAACTCTGTACCTTGACAGGCGTTTCTGTGGCTTTTCCTTAAATATCTTTGGACTGTTATAGGCCAGAGTCCAAATGAGGGTGGAGGTTTTGGAGCTTTGTGTGGGTTGGTTTCTGAATGTTTTGTTACCAGGCTAGATAACACCTTCAGCAGAATTTAGGGATTGTCAGTGTTGGTGTTCTTCTGCTTACAAGGGCTTGGGGCGGTCAGTAGGAATTGCGATGGGAGGGTCATGTCAGGTAAGGATCCTGTGATGGGTCAGGTGTGGGTCATGTCAGGTGAGGATCTTGTGAGGGATCTTTGAGGGGGTCAGGTGTGGGTCAGGTTAGGTGAGGGTCTTGTGAAGGATCTTTGAGGGGTCAAGTGTGGATCATCAGGTGAGGGTCTTGTGATGGATCTAGTGATGGGTCTTGTGATGGGTATGGTGTGAGAGGGCCACATCAGGTGAGGGTCTTGCAATGGATCAGGTGTGGGTCATGTCAGGTGAGGGTCTTATGATGGTCCTGTGAGGGGATTTTGTGAGGAGTCAGGTGTAGGTCCTGTTAGGTGAGGGTCTTGTGTGGAGTCTAGTGATGGGTCTTGTGAGGGTCAGATGTGGGACACATCAGATGAGGGGTCTTGTGGTGCATCTTGTGAGGGATCTTTGAGGGGTCAAGTGTGGGTCATGTCAGGTGAGGGGTCTTGTGTGGGGTCTACTGATGGGTCTTGTGAAGGTCAGGTGTGGGACACATCAGATGAGGGGTCTTGTGAGGGATCTTAGGATGTGTCTTGTGAGGGGTCTTAGGATGAATCAGGTGTGGGTGACATCAGATGAGGGTCTTGTGAGGGGGTGATGGAGAGGTCACGTCAGAGTCCAAATGCTCTCAAGGAACCTTCTATAGGCACACCTTCATTTTCCAGATTACTAACCACAGCTCCTGTTACCTAAAGGAAGTATATTTGGCTTTTTTTTTTAAAAAGCCACTTAAATGTAGATAGAAAACATCCTGCTGAGATCCAACAAGAACATCAGAAATGCAGGCAAAGTCTCAATAACAGCACAAAAGGTGATCTTTCATCTTTTGACCTTTCTGGAGCCTGCTCTTGTGTTTTGAAGAGCTAAATAGCATCCCTTGTCTGAGTGAGGGAAAGTCACAGGCGATGTAATATGTGGCAGAAGAAGATGCAAATTAATATAATCTGTCCTTTGAAATTTGAGGCCAGGAGGCAGTTTTGATCTCCTTCCATATCAAAAGATTATTGGTACCTATTGAATTTTGCAGGGCATCTCTGGATGTAAATCACTGACACTATTAGGGGGAAATGCCACCTTTCCCACCGCTATCAACCCATGGAAACCTTCCCCATGGATAATTATTGGGGGAAAATAATTTCTGTTTTGCATGGTTTGAATCCCCATCAATTCCACTAGAGGCATGAAATGAATTTGTCCTTATTTTCTGCTGGGAATGAAGGTTATCCTTTGGCTTTCAGAAGGATGCAAAGTTCCAAAAATGTCTCCTAGCACTTAATCAGAAACCTGGGGGAGGAGGAGAGAAAGAGAAAGAGAGAAAGGGAGAAAGAGAGAGAGAGAGAGAGAGAGAGAGAGAAAGGGAGAAAGAGAGATGAAGAAATAAAGTACACCACTGACACTTACATGTAAAATTTGGATTAAACTAATTTAATGTTATTATTTATTGTTTAAATGTTTTAGTATTTTTATTGGTTTTTAATTATTGTAAGTTGCCTAGACTCACCACCTGACAAGATGGATGGGAGGAAGGAAGGAAAGAAGGAAGGAAGGAAGGAAGGAAGGAAGGAAGGAAGGAAGGAAGGAATCTCCCTTCTGTTATATTATTTCTACTGAAGGGGAAAGGATGTACATTTCATTAAGAAGTAATGCTAACATTCTGAATACCTGCATCAGAGAAACTATTAAACAGAAAGTGAAACTAGAATTATTGTCATTTCTTTTGAAAAAACTTTTGGACGAATGTCACAAGTTACAGAAAACTGGGTATACAGCCTTCACCGGTTACAAGACGTTGCAAAGAGAAATGCTCATCAAACGTACAAAACGTTAGGAATATTTGAACACTGCCTAACACATATTGTGAAATGAACAAGATTCGCTATAATCTACACCCCTCTAAAATACTGCTGGAGAAGAGACACCGACTGTTCACACATCTCCATTCCTTAGTCCCCTCTTACGGTTGTGGGGGGGGGAAAAACTGTCATGTCACTTTTTTATTAAGTGCCGTTGTAACTTTGAATGGTCACTAAATGAACTGATATAAGTCAAGGGCTACCTGTATGAACCCTACCCTCAGTGGTGAATTCCAATTTTTTTTACTACCGGTTCTGTGGACATGGCTTGGTGGGCGTGGTGTGGCTTGGTGGGCATGGCTTGGTGGGCATGGCAGGGGAAGGATACTGCAAAATCTCCACTCCCACCCCGCTCCTGGGGGAAGACTATTGCAAAATCTCCATTCCCACCCCACTCCTGGGGGAAGGATATTGCAAAATCTCCATTCCCACCCCACTCTTGGGGGAAGGATATTGCAAAATCTCCATTCCCACCCGACTCCTGGGTAAGGATATTGCAAAATCTCCATTCCCACCCCACTCTGGGGCCAGCCAGAGGTGGTATTTGCCAGTTCTCCAAATTACTCAAAATTTCCGCTACCAGTTCTCCGAACTGCTCAAAATTTCCGCTACCGGTTCTCCGAACTGCTCAAAATTTCCGCTACTGGTTCTCCAGAACCTGTCAGAACCTGCTGAATTTCACCCCTGCCTACCCTGGAACAACTGCATTGTCCAAAATCACTGGGTTGATTTTGGACAATGGAAAAGGAAAACCCCTGATTTTTAGGGACATGATCGGAGTGTGCTGAATCCAACAAATATTGTGGGGGTTGCATGCAACCCCATTCTTGCAATAAACCACGCCAAGCTTGGTCTTTTAAGAGAGAATTTTGCTTCAGAGCAACAATATCGTTTGAGCAATCGAGGAAAACACCGATTATATTAATGCTAAGCAAGTCTCCGGCTGAGGAAGTTTCCTTCCATTTCCTCATATTGTGCAGCAAAATAATAAATTATTTGAACCATTCTATTATCCGTCCTCAACGGAAACGTACCAGGCCTGTCCTGAGTCTTCAAAAAGCTTGTTAATATGCAATCCTCCAGTACAACCGCTAAGTTTTTAAAGGTCACCAATGTTTTATTCATAAAGGGTGGTTTTCGGGAAGGGAAAAAGGTTACAGAGTCATGTAATGCCATATTCCAATTGTGGTGCTGCTTCAAAAGTGATTTTAAAAGTGAATTTTCCCATGGCATGTAGGGAGGGTGCAGGGTGGCAAGGAAGGGTGAGAGGCAGGCTGGAAGGACAGGGAACAGTGGAAGTACAAATGCATCCTGCCCCAAAGAAATGTCTCTATAGAGGAGAACAAGCACAAAGGAGATTGAATTGCGATTGAATTTTCTTACTGTTACTGAAGGGGGCGCGATGGCTCAGTGGTTAAAGATGTTGAGCTTGTTTGAGACCTGAGCTTTACACAACAGGATGAGTTCCCGTTCCTTCTTCCAGCTCCTGCCCATCTAGCAGTTTGAAAGCATGCAAAGGCAAGTAGATGAATAGGTACCACTTTGGTGGGAAGGTAACAGCATTCCTTGTGCCTTTGGTGTATAGCAGAGGGCAGGAACCTGTGGCTCTGGAGCTGAAAGTGGCTCTTTCACTCCTGTGCTGCAGCTCCCTGTCACTCAAAATATGCATCACAACCGCCAATGTGCGACACCCTCCAGCACATGATTTATTGAGCTTTTCAACCCCCGGTAGGCAAACCATGGATAAATCGAAGAAAAGAAAAGTTTCAGAAGAAAAAAGAATGGGGGAGTGGGAGGGCCTTCTCTGTGGGGGCACCTACTATCTGGAACGAGGTCCCCCCCCCCGGAGATAAGGAGGATCCCGGATCTGCACACTTTCCGCCGTGCACTTAAGACCCTCCTATTCCAGCAGGCCAGCCTGGCCTAATTTTCTCCCCTTTCTTTTAAATTTTTTAAACTGAAATTTTAATTTGTTTTTAAATTATTGGGAATTTTAATTGTCTCGGGCAAAATTATTTAATTTGGTTTTAATTATGTTTTTTAACTTTTGTATTTATGTGTTTTATTATGTGCCTGTTCACTGCCCTGAGTCCTTCGGGAGTAGGGCGGCAGGGCGGTATACAAATCTAATAAATGAAATGAAATGAAATGTTTAATTCAACAACATATGCTAGTTTTGTAGCTGCTCAAGAAATAGTCAGACACAGGAAGGGTTTTGTGGCTCCCGGTGTTTTCTTTTCTGTGGGAAAAGGGTCCAAATGGCTCTTTGAGTGTTTAAGGTTGCAGACCCCTGGTGTATAGCCATGCTGGCCACATGACTATGGAAAATGTCTTTGGACAATGCTGGCTCCCTCAGCCAAGAAACGGAGATGAGCATCATGCTCTCAACTGACCGACTGAGAATCCTTTATCTTTTTACTGTTGCTGTAATGAAGGCATCCTACAAGATATATTTGGATTTAATGAACAAAGAGTTTGTTGCATCTGTAAAGATAAATTCTAGGTACAAAGGGCACCAAGGGGTGAATACACTTTGGTGAATGAGATCTACATCTGTCAACCCTTGTGGGTAAATATAGAACATATAGAATAATAGGGTTGATAGAGCAACAAAGATGATTAGGGGACTGGAGGCTAAAACATATAAAGAACGTTTGCTGGAACTAGGTATTTCTAGTCTTATGAAAAGAAGGACTAGGGGAGACATGATAGCAGTCTTCCAATATCTCAGGGGCTGCCACAGAAAAGAGGGAGTCAAGCTATTCTCCAAAGCACCTGAGGGCAGGACAAGAAGCAATGGGTGGAAACTCATCAAGGAGAGAAGCAACTTAGAACTAAGGAGAAATTTCCTGATACTTAGAACAATTAACCAGTGGAACAACTTGCCTCTAGAAGTTGTAAATGCTCCCACACTGGGAGTTTTTAAAAAGAGATTGGATAATCATTTGTCTGAAGTGGTGTAGGGTTTCCTGCTTAATCAGTGGGTTGGACTAGAAGACCTCTAAGGTCCCTTCCAACTCTGTTATTCTATTCTATTCTATTGGAAGACTGCTATCATGTCACCCCAATCTTGTGCCTCTCTGTGCCTCTTCTTCATGATTAATATTTGATGCTGCTGCTTCAAGGAATCCACTTCTGGTGTGTGGTACTTTTTTAAAGCTCACCCACAGGAAGCTAAAATGAAACGTTGAAGGTAAACAGAGCTCTAATAATATTTAAGACTGTTGAGGGCAGGTGGGAGAAAAATTGTGGCCATATGTTGCTCTTCCATACTTCCAGACCACAAGGGTTATCTGAAATGGACCTCTGGAGAATAGTCAAGGGGCATCAGGTCCATTAGCCTTCCACAACATCTTTTTCAGCTTTACTGATGGCCTATCAGCCATTGGAATTCCCTCCCCCAGGTTGAATAATAAATAAAAAGCCATTGAGGGCAATTATCAGAGAATATTGAAGCTGATTGCCTGTCGTTCTTCTTTGTACCGTGGAAATTATTTCATAAATACACAAATGAACAAACTCAAATGTTGGAGGTATGAAACACTTTGACCTCCCTCGTTGTGTTCTCTTTATTATCTTCTATCCCCCATGCCTTCTCCCTGTTTAATCAGAGAAGGATGAAGCTGTTGGTCTGCAGTTGGCAGGTCATGAAAGAGAATGGAGTGAGGGTGGTTTCTAACTAGACTCATTTCTCCTTCTCTTTCTAAAACAAATTACTCTTTTTGAGTGGAGAGACTGAAAACTGCATGCAATTATCTTCTGAATGCCAACTTTCTGTTTCCTCCAAAATGAAACTTTGTGAAAGATTCAAGGCTGAAGGACTCAACTTTCCTTCTGGATGTGGCCCGATGAAACTTTGTGAAAGATTCAAGGGTGAAGGACTCAACTTTCCTTCTGGATGTGGCCCTTGGGCTGCAACATGCATAAACTGTAGGCAGATGACCAAGTATGATTGGTCTTGTACCCCAACATAGATGGAGAGTATCAGGTTGAAGGCTGTAGCAATCTGGACATGGCAAATCAACATGCATGCCCCGAGCCAAAAGATTTGTGGCATTCATGGATGGAGAGCCAAGGGAGGGGTGAGGATGAAATGTGCATTGTTAACTCTGATCCTAAAGACGCCTTTAGTGGAGTTTGCTAGCTGGTGCTAAGCTCTCCACCCTGATTGTTCCATGATTTTTTTTCTTGTTCTAAGGAGGCTTTCAAATGTGGTTGCTTTCAGGTGTCTCTGTCTGAGCTACAAGGGCACTTGCCAGGGTGATATTTTAGATATAGGTTCTGGTTTTCTCTTTTGGAGATAATTCGCTTTTTCTTTCATCCATCAAAATCTATAGCCCTTTAAATGCCCAGTTCTTTTGCCAGGCCAAGAGATTTTGAAGGGAAGAGGAGCAATGAAAAATGCATTGGAAAATGAAACAAACTCCATCCTTAACATAACTGCACCGGATGTCACCTGCTGTTCCAACCAATGGGTGGACATAATAGGGGTGACATGATACAGTAGCAGTCTTCCAACATTTGAGGGGCTGCCACAAAGAAGAGGGGGTCAAATTATTCTCCAAAGCACCCGAAGGCAGGACAAGAAACAATGGATGAAAACTAACCGAAGAGAGAAACAACTTGGAATTAAGGAGAAACTTCCTAACAGTGAGGACAATTAACCAGTAGAACAGCTTGTCTCCAGAAATCATGGTTACTCCATCACTGGATGTTTTTAAAAAGAGATTAAACAATCTGAAATGGTATAGGTTCTCCTGCTCCAAAGTCTATTCTATTCTATTCTATTCTATTCTATTCTATTCTATTCTATTCCTATTCTATTCTATTCTATTCTATTCTATTCTATTCTATTTTTTTTTTTAATTTGATTTATATGCCGCCCTTCTCCGGAGACTCAGGGCGGCTTACAGTGCGTTAAGCAATAGCCTTCATACTTTTGTATATTTATACAAAGTCAGCTTATTGCCCCCACAAACTGGGTCCTCATTTAACCTACCTTAGAAAGGATGGAAGGCTGAGTCAACCTTGAGCCTGTTAAGATTCGAACCTGCAGTAATTGCAGGCAGCTGTGTTAATAACAGGGTGCTTTAAACCACTGTAGTACCAAGGCTATTCTATTCTATTCTATTCTATTCTATTCTATTCTATTCTATTCTATTCTATTCTATTCTATTCTATTCTATTCTTCATGAGCCCTTGTCTGATCTGTACCTTTCCTTAGCTAGACATTTGATGAAAATGTCATTTAGTTCTGTCTTTCCCCAACCTGGTGCTTTCAGATATCTTGGACTTCATCTCTACTAGTATCTTGGAAGCACAAATACAGATGGGTGAACCACTAAACACAGTTTGTTTGGCAGCCAGTTTGATGCAATGGTTAAGATGTTGGAGTAGAAATTGAGAAATGATGAATTCTAGTCCTCGCTTAAGTCCAGAACCTGGTTGGGTGACTTTGGGTCAATCATTCCCTTTAGGGTTGTTGCTGTGATGGAAAATAAGAGGAAGCACTATATACATCATTGTGGAGTGGAGAAAACAAAGGCAGGAAATAAATGTAATAAATAAAGCTTTTTCCTTGCAAATCTACTTTAACCTATATTTGTTTGGATACGGTACTGCTCTTTGAATAAAATGTTACTAAAATCAACAGTTTCAGCTTGGTTGCAGCACTGGCAGATACATTAATAGTTAATGGCTTGTACATATATATGAAGGTATTTCATTTATTTACCACCTCCTTACTCAGTTTGAGCAGTCTGTTGGCTAACCTTCAATGAAGTGCAATATGGGAAAGAAAGAAATGTTACTTTATCATTAGAATCCTGGTGAAAGGACTTCAGCTGTTGACGGGTCTTTTAAAAGAGGATAAAGAGAAAGTGAAAACAGTAGATGAAGATCTTTCTCTCAAATATATATGAATTATGACTTTGGGGAGTTTTAGCCACCACTGGAATTAAATCTACACTTTAATTTATGCGGATCTCAAACTATTCCTATTTAAAATCTGTCCTGTTGTAATTTTCTCCATATCATGTTACTGTGAGAGATGACAGATGATAGAAAGGTAAATCGATAGAAATAGATAGATAGAGATTATAGACATATACGAGAGAGAGAGAGAGAGAGAGAGAGAGAGAGAGAGAGAGAGAGAGATGAAAGAGAGAGATTATAGGTAGATGATAGAAGATGATAGATAGATAGATAGATAGATAGATAGATAGATAGATAGATAGATAGATAGATACTGTAGATAAGGGAGAGAGAGAGAGAAGTGAGAGAGAGAGAGAAAGATGGTAGAGGTAGAGACATGGAGGAGAGAGAGAAACAGGGAGAGAGAAAGAGACAGAGAATGATATATATATATATCCTTATTTTTTTTAAAAAAAAATATATTATGTGTTTTGTGTAACGTGTAAAATGAATTGCATAAAATGATGCATTTAAGAAAAGCTGTATGAGCATAGGGTACTATTTCTCCTGTGAATTTTAAATGTTCCTTAAAGATTATTATGATATAATGTTCTTTGCCCTTTCAAAAGACCTTTATAACAATCAGAAAATTACTACATAATAAATACTCAATCTACCTATCAAATATAAAAAGTGAAAAGACGAGATGCAAAATCTTTCATTGATAAATATACCAATATCTACTACTGTGGACCAAACAGTAATTTAAAATAAGGTTGGATACAAAGATTGGCCATGAACTGTTTAATTAACTGGACACCAAGAGGCTTAACAATGTTCCTGGGTTTCTGTCGCTCGCTCTTTCTTTCCCTTCCTTCCTTCCTTCCTTCCTTCCTTCCTTCCTTCCTTCCTTCCTTCCTTCCTTTCTTTCTTTCTTTCTTTCTTTCTTTCTTTCTTTCTTTCTTCCTTCCTTCCTTCCTTCCTTCCTTTCTTTCTTTCTTCTTTCTTCTTTCTTCTTTCTTCTTCCTTCCTTCCTTCCTTCCTTCCTTTTTTTCTTTCTTCCTTCTTCCTTCCTTCCTTCCTTCCTTCCTTCCTTCCTTTCTTTCTTTCTTTCTTTCTTTCTTCCTTCCTTCCTTCCTTCCTTCCTTCCTTCCTTCCTTCCTTCTTCCTTCCCTCTTTCTTTCTTTCTTTCTTTCTTTCTATCTTTCTTTCTATCTTTCTTCCTTCCTTCCTTCTTACTTTCTTTTTCTTTCTTCCTTCTTCCCTCCCTCCCTCCCTCCCTTTTTCTTCTTTCTTTCTTTCTTTCTTTCTTTCTTTCTTTCTTTCTTTCTTTCTCTCACTCCCTTTTCCCATAACACAGTGTGTGGTTTCTCCCCCTCTTCTCACTAAAGATATTTTCCAGAGTCACAAACATGAAAAAAGGTATAAAATAAAGGAGATAGAGATGGATTGGGTTAATTAATGGTTAGGAACTGGCCTTTCACCTTGACAATTGTAGACAAGTTCAACCTAAGAGCTTAAATCAGGTTTGGCTGCTGGACGCTCAATGGATATTAATTCACATCATATAACGTGCCAGGATTGTCCCAGAAATGAACTTGTCAGGGACGTGACCTCCAAGTCACTGGATGGAGCAGGAAAACCATGGGGTGATCGGTGTGGGATGAGTGGGGGTTAAAAAAGGCACACATTTCCTAGCCACTGATTGAAAATGACTTTTTCAATAGTTGGGATATTTCATTTTCAAAAAAGAAACATGAAATGGTTTCTGGTTAAGTTGCATCCATATGCAGAAAATTTCCCCTGCATTCTCCATTCTTATTCAAGTGAAAGAGAATAGCTTTTCAAAAGGGTTTTCAAAAGTGGTTTTCAAAAGAGAAGAGAATTTCAGGGACATTTTCCTAGGTGGAAAGCAGTGTCCTTGGTCTTGTTGAGTGAAAAAATGGCCAAGGAAGCCAAGAGAATGTCCTGCCTATCATTGCGCAACCACTTCGCAAGTGGTCTACGTGCTCCCCAGCTTCTCTCGCTTCCATCATATCTCAAAAAAAATAATAATATTTGCTTCTGCTTGGATTTATAACCTTCCTTCTTTCTAAAACCTAAAGGTAAAGATTCCCCTCGCACATATGGACTAGTCGTTCCCGACACTAGGGGGCAGTGCTCATCTCCGTTTCAAAGCCGAAGAGCCAGCGCTGTCCAAAGACGTCTTCGTGGTCATGTGGCCGGCATGACTCAACGCCAAAGGCGCACGGAACGCTGTCACCTTCTCACCAAAGGTGGTCCCTATTTTTCTACTTGCATTTTTTATGTGCTTTTGAACTGCTAGGATGGCAGAAGCTGGGACAAGTCACGGGAGCTCACCTCGTTAGGCGGCACTAGGGATCCGAACCACTGAACTGCCGACCTGTTTGGTGGTGAATTTTGCAAAGCTATTTTGGCTACATGTGATCATTAGCCTAATTTCATGCAGGCTTTAGCAACTGGCTCTGAAAATTGGGCCTCTGACTTTCTTTCGTTGGGGATGTTACTTGGAACCCTGACATTATGTTTCTTTTCTGTGTGGAGAACAAGGAAGGAATGGAGAAGAGGAGAGGAGAGGAGAAGGGAAGGGAAGGGAATGGAAGGGAAAACACAGAAGAAAAAAGAAAATGAGGAGAGGAGAGGAGAGGAGAGGAGAGGAGAGGAGAGGAGAGATGAGAAGAGAAGAGAAGAGAAGAGAAGAGAAGAGAAGAGAAGAGAAGAGAAGAGAAGAGAAGAGAAGAAGGAAGGAAGGAAGGAAGGAAGGGAAGATTGTCCACTTACTGTTCTCACTGTTCTTATATGATGTCTCTCCCAACAGGATAACATTGCCATTATCTCCTGCTCCCTTTCTTAACCCTCTTTTCAGATGATGAATAAAACTGCCACGTTCTTCATCTTTTTAAACCCCCCCCCCCGTTTTTGAAATAATTGCACAATTTGATAAGCTGCCATTAATAATAACCAAGGTGGTGGTGGTGGTGGTGGGGAAAACTTGATCGTTGTTCTAATTAAAAACAACAAGACCCTAAAGCAGCAAGAATAGAGATACTCAAATTAGGATTTCTACTCCTAATGAAAGTACAAAACATGAATGAGTCCTGAAGGAAATCTACATCTGGTTGGCCTGGCATTATTTTCCAAAGCACCGGAGGGCAGGACAAGAAACAATTAATGTTAATCAAGGAGAGAAGCAACCTGGAATTAAGGAGAAACCTCCTGAGGACCAGTGGGACAGAAGTTGCCTCCAGAAGTTGTGGTTGCTTCATCACTGGAGGTTTTCAAGAAGACACTGGACAGCCATTTTGTCTGCAATGATATAGGACAGTGATGGCTAACCTTTTTGCCGTTGCGTGCCAAAAGCGTGGGGAGCATGGGGGGGGGGGAAATCACGCACGTGCGTGCCCATAATTCAATGTCCCCCACACCCCCGCGCATGCGCACAGGACCCCCTCCATGCTCCCCCCGCTTTTGGCACGTGATGGCCCGGTGGGTCTGGTAGGCCCATTTTCTGCCCTCCCCAGGCTCCAGAGGCTTTCCAGGAGTCTGGGGAGACTCCTGGGGAGAGCGAAAATGGCCTCCCCTACCCCCCCCCAGAGGCTGGAAACGGCCTGTTTCCTGACTTCTGGTGGGACCCGGAGGCCCAAAAATCAGCTGCCGGTGCGCACATGTGCAGTGGAGCTGAGCTAGGGCAACGCTCATGTGCCCACAGATATGGCTCCACATGCCACCTGTGGCACGCATGCCCTAGGTTCGCCATCAGGGGTATAGGATCTCCTGCTTGTGCAGGAGGGTTGGACTAAAAGACCCCCAAGGTCCCTTCCAACTCTTTCCTATTCTATTCAGGGGTGGGTTCTAAATTTTTTTACTACTGGTTCTGTGGGCGTGGCTTATTTTGTGGGTGTGGCTTGGAGGTCATGTGACTAGGTAGGCATGGCTAGCTGGTCAGAGTCATTTCTGGAAGGTCCTCACACTTACGACCAGTCCTCGCATTTACGACCCGACTCATTTATTGCTTTTAACACTGATCAGCTGTAGGGCAGCCCTTTGAAGCCCCGCGGCAAGAGTTTAAACAGTTTTTTTTCCCTCTAGTCATCAGCTGGGACTCAGGAGGCAGCAATAGATTGGGGGTGGGACCAAATAAAAGGTAAGAATAACGTGGGTGGGTGGGTGGGTGGGGAGAACCGGTTCGGTGACGTCATATTGTCACCGCTACCGGCTCAGCCGAACCGGACCGAACCGGGAGGAACCCACCACTGATTCTATTCTGTGTCAAAATCTGGAGCAACACTTCTACAGTGGAATCGGATAACTAACGTCTTAGCCACAGGTTGAGCAACATGGTGACACTATAACTAAGAATCATTTGCCTGGCCTTTTTCATTTTCTAAAAATCTTTCCTTCTTGACGTGCCTAGTTTCCCCTTTTCCTGGGTGACAAACAGCAGCAGAAGTGAACTGTCTAACCCCATGACCTTAGGTCAGACCTCTGAACTTGTCTGCTAGCCACAATGCCATGAACTTGGCAGAAAGGTCATTCAATCAGTGTCGTCATCGAGAGCTGGTCCAGGGGGAATTTGCCAGCTCTTGTGGATGGGAAAATGCCAGCCGTTTGCACTCAAGGTGAAGCTACCACCAGCTGGATCTAACCTTATGCTTTTGTCTCAAGATTGCTGCTTTTTTTTGTTTCCAGTAAAGGAGAATATTTGTAGCTCAGGGTTGAAACGAGGGGCCCTTGGCAGGGGTGAAATGTTCCCGGTTCGGACCGGATCACCTGATCCGGTAGCAATGGCAGCGGGTGGTTCAGAGAACCGGTAGCAAAAATCCCTGTGCCCCCCACCATGCCCAGCTGAGCCGCACGATCATCAGAGGCTTTTTTTTTTTTTTACTTTTAAAAGCATTTTTTCTACAACCTCTTCCGACGGAAAAATGCTCTTAAAAGTAAAAAAAAAAAGCCTCTGATGATTGTGTGGCTCAGCTGGGATCGTCAGAGGCTTTTCAAAGCATTTTTTTCTGCAACCTCTTGGCTGAAGAGGTGGTAAAAAAAATGGTTTGAAAAGCCTCTCTGACGATCCCAGCTGAGTTGCCTGATCGGCAGAGAGGCTTTTCAAAGCATTAGAAAAAATGCTTTGAAAGTAAAAAAAAAAAAAAATGGCCACGCCCACCCAGTCACATGACCCACCACCACCAAGCCACGCCCACAGAACCGGTAGTAACAAATTTTACATTTCACCCCTGGCCCTTGGTGTTCGTTGAACCTGGTGGTTTTCTTGGAGACATTTCATTTTCCAAACTAGATAACATCGTAACTGTTGGACTAACATTGATGATGTTACCTAGTTTGGGTAATGAAATGTCTCCAACAAAACATTGCCTTTTTTTTCTTCTCCTCCAAACAATGGGTTGGACCTCTAGTATAATTTCTCCTCTTTCTGCTCGTTTTAGGGGGACTTAGAACATAGAATAATAGAGTTGGAAGGGACCTTGGAAGTCTTCCAATCCCCTGCTTGAGCAGGAGACCCTATAATGTTTCAGATAAAGGATTGCCCAGTCTCTTTTTGAAAACCTCCAGTGATGGAGCACCTACAAGTTCTGAAGGTAAGCCACTCCACTGGTTGTTGATTGTTCTCCACTGTCAGGAAATTTCTCCTTTATTGTAGGTTGCTTCTCTCCTTGGTTAGTTTCCATCCATTGTGTCTTTTGGAGCTTTGGAAAATAGTTTGACCCCCTCAACTTTGTGGCAGCCCCTTAGATGTTAAAACACTGCTATCATGCTTCCCCTAGTCCTTCTTTTCATTAGACTAAAGGTAAAGGTAAAGGTTCCCCTCCTGCATATCTGCTAGTCATTCCCAACTCTAGAGGGTGGTGCTCATCTCCGTTTCAAAGCCGAAGAGCCAGCGCTGTCTGAAGACGTCTCGGTGGTCATGTGGCTGGCATGATTAAACATCAAAGGCGCACAGAACACTGTTACCTTCCCACCAAAGGTGGTCCCTATTTTTCTACTTGCATTTTTACCTGCTTTCGAACTGCCAGATTGGCAGAAGCTGGGACAAGTAACGGGAGCTCATCCCGTTACGCGGCACTAGGGATTTGAACCGCCGACCTGCCGACCTTTCAATCGACAAGCTCAGCATCTTAGCCACTGAGCCACCGTGTCCCTCCTTTCACCCAATTCCCATAACTGTTCTTCAGATGTGTTAGCCTGCAGCCCACTAATCCTTTTGTTGCCCTTCTCTTCACTCTTTCCACGCCAACATTTTTTTTATATTGTGGTGACCAAAACTGGATGCAGTACTTCAGTCATGAGTTTATTATTCCATGGGAAGGACTACCAATATGAAGAGCAAGGTGACTCAGTGCATTCCTGTTAACCATCTCTGATGATTCAGTCTACAATACTAGTCTAGAAAATGTGCAAAGGTCACACTCCCACCCTGGCCACAACAGTTAGTCCCTCTGTTTCTACACCTACACCTCTTGACCCCTTTTGGTGGGGGTGAAATATGAGGGTGGGGAGATAAAAGTGTCTGGGGAACACTAGCAGCTTTCCCCCTGGTTATGAGTCAAGGCTCAGCGACCACTTCCCAGCTAAGGTCTATACACATTATATCACACATCAATAAAGGATAAGAATGAATGCATTCATCGCTGCTTGTTTACAGTATAAGTACAAAGGTTGGGCAGAGAAAGTTTCCTGTGTAGTTCTACCAGCTTTCATTCAACATGATGAAAGAGAACTACATCTTACAGATTCCTTAAGAAGCAAAAGAGAATGTGGATGGGATTTCATGTTCAGGAAAGGGTGAATTCATTTGGCTATGAAACAGCCAATAAAACCTTAGAAATATACTGATTTCTGCTACACGCCCTTCTCACAAGGGGTCAACAGCCTTCCTGGGTAGGGTAGGGTAGGGTAGGGTAGGGTAGGGTAGGGTTGGGTTGGGTTGGGTTGGGTAGAATAGAATAGAATAGAATAGGCTAGGCTAGGCTAGGCTAGGAATAGGAATAGGAATAGGAATAGGAATAGGAATAGGAATAGGAATAGGAATAGGAATAGGAATAGGAATAGGAATAGGATGGGACGGGATGGGACAGGACAGGGACAGGGACAGGGACAGGGACAAAAACAGGATTGGGATTGGGATTGGGATTGGGATTGGGATTGGGATTAGAATAGAATAGAATAGAATAGAATAGAATAGAATAGAATAGAATAGAATAGAATAGAATAGAATAGAATAGAATAGAATAGAATTTGGTGGGAGCGAAGGGAGTGAAAGGCGGAAACCTCAACCTTAGGAGTGTGCAAAGCAGCTTTGGCTTGTCTCCATTAGGCAAAGAGGGAACACAATTGCACAATTGGATTCAATGAGGCACTTTGCATTGACTCACACTGTGCAGATTTTGTAGCTGGACTTCCTTGGGTTTTTTTTTTCCCCTTGAAAATGTTTCGCTTCTCATCCAAGGAGCTTCTTCCATTCTGGAATTGATTCAGTGAAATGTTTTGAGGGAGGGGGGAACCCCCCCCCAAAAAAGTCTGGATGCCTCCTGGAAAAAGCACTTTTGGGACAACCAGGACAGGGGTGATTGATAATCTCCATAGACAGTAGAGCCAGGGCTGAAGTTTTTGAACTTCTTTTCAATAACCTCTAGTAGAAGTTGCATACAACCCATCCATTGGGAAACAACTGGTGAGCTTCCTTTGGAGAAATCTGGAGAAAGAGCCACAACATTTCTCTGCCTGCAAATTAGGTGGTAAAGTTGGAAAGATCATTTGCACCTAGTTCCACCCTACTTTACACTTTTACAGATTAACAGAGTAGGGAGGGACCTTATAGGTCATCTAGTCCAACCCCCTGCCCAAGCAGGAGACCCTACACCATTTCTGACAAATGGCATTCCAGGCTCTTCTTGAAAGCCTCCAGTGATGAAGCTCCCATAACTTCTGAAGGGAACTTCTGTTCCACTGCTTGATTTTAATTTTATTTTCTTAACTCAAGAAAGATTTTCCAACTAGTGCCTTAAAACAGTTTCACACACCCCCAGCAAAGACTCGGTAGAAATATTATTTTCTCCTGCATTGATGTTCCTTCTTTTAAAGCATCTTATCAAAACCTCATGTAACATTTTACAGGGAAATCACTGTGATAGTGAATAAAGGGAAAAGAAACTCAGGAGAAGAGGGGAAAGCATCATGAAACATGATTTAAAAAAAAAAAATGGGTAGGGAGGTTAGGGAGCTAATCTGATTCATTGACATATGACCTTTCAGTGCCCCGAGGTTAGCTCTGGATTAAATCACAAGTGAAATAATCAGAGAGGTTTTGCTTCAAAAATTAATGCTCTGTTTGACTCTTTTTGACAGAAGTTGAACAAAGATGCCAACAACCAAATTAAGGAGAACTTGATTGTCCAACAATGCATCTTTTAATGGCACAACTGCATGTATATTTTCCTTACGCTGAACCCATCGTTCTGCTGCTTTACGATTTTTGTTTGTTTTTGTTTTTCTTTGTCCTTTAACAAACTGATTCAAAGTAACCCACAACAAGAAGAATAATAGCAATGCAAAGTTAGCCGTTGGCTAGTGAAGAATGCCATGAGATTCACCTTTTCTAATTCCTTATTTATAGGAATTAGAAATCCCTTTAAAACTTATAAAGGAGAGGAAGAGGAGGAGGAGGAGGAGACAAAGAAGGAGGAGGAGGAGAGGAAGGAGGAGGAGGAGAGGGAAGAGGAGGAGAAGGAGGAGGAGGAGAGGAAGGAGGAGGAGAGGAAGGAGGAGAAGAAGGAGGAGAAGAGGAAGGAGGAGGAGATGGAGAAGGAGAAGGAGAGGAAGGAGGGGAAGGAGAAGAAGAGGAAGGAGGAGGAGGAGGAGGAGGAGGAGGAGGAGGAGGAGAGGAAGGAGGAGGGGAAGGATGAGAAGAAGGAGAAGGAGAAGGAGGAGAAGGAGAGGAAGGAGAAGGAGAAGGAGAAGGAGAAGGAGAAGGAGAAGGAGAAGAGAAGGAGAAGGAGAAGGAGAAGGAGAAGGTCTTGTAAATGGATTGGAAGAAGAGATTTATAAGCTCCTGAGTGGGGACCTGGCTTATATCCAAATCAAGTTGGCTTAGAAACAAGAATATTATTACACAGTTTGGGTAAGGAAGTTGCTCAGCATATTTCTAAGACAATCTGAAAAGAACCGGGAGTAGATCTTCCATCAGGGGAAAAATATTTGCGGAATTTCATGGGGAGTGAAATTATTTCCAAGAAGAAGGAAAAGTTCTTGCATAACCTTAGGGTGTGCTTCATTTCCATCTACTGAGGGGAACCTACTGCCCTTTCGGACATTCATGCATTCCAACTACTACTGGTTCTCACCCAGCATTGCTCACAGGAATATAAGAGACCATGAGACCTGTAGGCCAAAAATACTTTGAGAACCACACAGATTCCCATTTCTTACTCTAGTGCAATATTTGAAATGCATTTGGAGATTTCTCCGTAGATGCAGAATTCCAATTCTGTGCCTTCTGGATCCCCCAAGCCAACCGGACAGGTTGTTCTATATGGCTACCTGTCTGCATTGTCCAAGTGCAGCCAGATAGGTTGGCAAGCTGCCAAATGAGGTACATCCCAATATATCTTAAACTGTTTTTTTTTCCCAATTCTCAATCATCTTGTCCCAAAGCACCAATATCTTTGGAGAAATCTCCCTTGAGAAGCCAAGAAGTTATTACTATTTCTACTAACAAAAGAGAAGCTTGAGCATCTGTTTCTTTCCTTCCTTCCTTCCTTCCTTCCTTCCTTCCTTCCTTCCTTCCTTCTTCTTCCTTCCTTCCTTCCTTCCTTCCTTCCTTCCTTCCTTCCTTCCTTCCTTCCTTCCTTCTTTCCTTCCTTCCTTTCCTCCCTCCCTCCTCCCTCCCTCCCTCTGTCCTTCCTCCTTCCTTCCTTCCTTTCCTCCCTCCCTCCCTTTCTTCCCTTCCTTCCTTCCTTCCTTCTTTCCTTTCCTGTCCTGTCCTTTCCTTTCCTTTCCTTTCCCTCCATCCCTGCCTCCCTCCCTCCCCTCCTTCCTTCCTCTTCAGAAAGAGGCAAGCTACTACATAGGAGGCATCAGTGCAATAAAACAGATAAACCAAAATTAAGCCCGGATAACACAGGGTGAGCTCCTGTTACATGTCCCAGCTTCTGCCAACCAAGCCATTCGAAAGCATGTAAAAAATGCAAGTAGAAAAACAGGGACCACCTTTGGTGGGAAGGTAACAGCATTCTGTGCACCTTTGGTGTTTAGTCATGCCGGCCACATGACTGCAAAGACGTCTTTGGACAGCGCCGGCTCTTTGGCTTTGAAACGGAGATGAGCACCACCTCCTAGAGTCAGGAACGACTAGCACATATGTGAGAGGGGAACCTTTACCTTTACCTTTTAACATTGTTAAGGATTGGGCAGCATCTACTTCACTAAGTTATAATAACTAGAATTCAATTTGTCCATATTTCTCCATGACCAAAGGACAGAAAATCTTTTGAAGATATTTGGTCATTTATAAAAGAATTAACCAGGACTAATAACGTTTATGGAACAGTTAAGTAAATCTTTTGAAAACTTAAAACAGCACTTTCTTCTGTTCATTGAACAAAGCTGGGGAGCTGTTGCATTTTTACGCTATGCTGAACCTCCAAGTAGCTGCTCTCCTTCTCCTAAGAGAAGGGAGCCCATTGGAGTCCGAGCAGGGGCTGAAATTCAATTTGTTTGTTATTTGTTGCTTCTGCTCAAGTGGGGTTGCAACATTAGAGAAATGAATGACGATGAACCAAGTGTTGGATGGCCTTTTAAGACGAAAAAAAAATATCCCCTGTGAGCTTTTAAGAGCCATGTGACTTTCTTCACAAATTCTGAAGTACTGTGAGAATAAAAATCTTTCTCATGGGTATTTCTGCAGAAGCAGGAAGAGTTCCAAATGTGTAAATAACTTGGGGATAAAAACTCGGATCCACAAAAGGAAACAAATAAATAAATGAAGCAAATTTTGGGACAAAGATGATAATTAGCATCTGTTTTAATCAACTGGCCAACTCCATTTATCCACCCACCCACCCACCCATCCATCCATCCACCCACCCTTCCTTCCTTCCTTCCTTCCTTCCTTCCTTCCTTCCTTCCATCCATCCATCCATCCGTCCGTCCGTCCGTCCACCTATCTGCTCTTAGAGTCATAAGAATTAATGATACATAGAAGTTCCATGATCCTCATTTCACTGCCCGTCTCCTTATCTTGTTTTTTATTTATACACTGTATGGCACAGAGTAGGTAGCAATAGTGAACATATATAAAAGGAGCACAAAATACTATGGTGCATGTACGATGCAATATGTAGTAAATTTTTCAAGGTGTGAGGAATTCAGGATGTTATATACAAGTGATAGGTTACATTTTGAAACACGTTGGTTTATGAGAATGCAATCATTCTCGTGCGTGGCTTGGTAGGCAAGGTATGGCTTGGGCGTGGCTTGGTGGACATGGCAGGGGAAGGATACTGTGAAATCTCCATTCCCACCCCACTCCAGGGGAAGGATAATGCAAAATCTCCATTCCCACCCCACCTTGGGGCCAGCCAGATGTGGTATTTGCTGGTTCTCCAAACTATTCAAAATTTCCGCTACCGGTTCTCCAAACTGTTCAAAATGCTGTTACCTTCCCACCAAAGGTGGTCCCTATTTTTCTACTTGCATTTTTTACGGGCTTTTGAACTGCTAGGTTGGCAGAAGCTGGGACAAGGAACGGGAGCTCACCCTGTTATGGGGCACTAGGGATTCGAACCGCTGAACTATCGACCTTTTGATCGACAAGTTCAGTGTCTTAGCCACTGAGCCACCAAGTCCCTATGGCTCTCTATATAGGTAGTCCTTAATTTAACAACTGTTCATTTAGTGACCATTTGAAGTTACTACAACATTGAAAAAAGTCACTTATGCCCTCTTTTCATCCTTTCAATCATTGCAGGCCTCTCCATGATCAAGGGATCAAAATTCAGGGGATTGACACCTGGCATACATTTATGACAGTTGCACGGTCCTGAGGTCATGTGATCGCCATTTGTCAACTTCCCAGACGGCTTCCAACAAGCAAAGACAACGCTGGATTCATTTAACAACCCCACGATTCACTTAGCAGCTGTGCTGATTTTGCTTAACAAACAAAAAATGGGGGTGTAACACGAGGCCCCACTCGTTTAGCAATCGTCTTGCTGGGCAGCAGAAATGTTGGCCTCCGTTGTGGTCATAAGTTGAGGACAGCTTACTATGCTTTAAATCACTGCAAGAAAATTCAGATTGTTTTTTTTATCTTGCCAGGGCACAAATCAGTTTTTCTTTCCTGTCAGCCCTGGCGAATATAAGTAGAAAGCCAAACAGATAACAATTTAAAACAAAACAACATCTTTAAAACAAGAACTGGCTCTTAGACACGATGCCTTTAAGCACCACTTCCTGGTTTTTTTTGGCAACGTAAAGGAAACTCAATAGCTCTGTATCCTCTCCAGGCATTCAAACGTATGTTTAGAAAGAGAGAGAGAGAGAGAGAGAGAACACTCAAGCAAAATATACATACTGAGATCTGAGAATTCAATGGGAGAGAACGAGAGGAAAAAGTATTTCATGTATTTCTCACTCTTTCTATAAATATACAAGAATGCTCTTCCCATCCGACTCTCTCATGGGTCACCAAGAATTTCATGTGGATGTGAACTTTGCTGTTCATATTAGGGGGAAAATAGTGGTGTTTTCACAAGTTAACTCATGCCTGGAAGAAATCCCAGTTTTGCAAGTTTGCTCTAATTGCCTTGCCAATTGTCCGTGGGAATATTTAGGATGGGAAAATATCAAACGCTTCTGCAAAAGAATTCGGTTCATGGAAAAATGGGAGGAGGGGAGGAGTGAGAAGGCGAAGCTACCGTGTCAATCTTCAAGGGAAACCAGAGTGAAAAGTGTTTCATCCCTTACTTTTTTTGGGGGTGGTGGCTGTGGTGGCTGTTTGGATCTTTATGTTTCTAAAACTATTTTGACTTTTATTTTCAACCTCTTTAAGAGTTTTGTCCAAGCTACTCACTCTAACTTCAGGAAACTTTGCCAGCTTTAATAACCCCAAGTTTCCTTGGCAACAAATTTTCTGTATTTTTATTTTAGGGATAAACCATTTTTAACCCCTTTCTTTTTTCCATCGTCTCCCATTTTACGATCCTGTTTTCTTTTCCATCATCATTCATCATCATCATCATCATCATCATCATCATCATCATCATTATTTATTTATTTATTTATTTATTTATTTATTTATTTATTTGTCAACAAGTACAAGGAAACAAGTAACAGTATAGACATAGACATGGACACATGAAAAAAATTGGCAAAAATAAAAGGATATAAATGGGCAAAACATAGCCATAAACACATAGAATGATTACATAAAAATGGGGACAGTAGGACAGGGACGGTAGGCATGCTGGTGCACTTATGCACGCCCCCTGATTATCATCATCATCATCATTTTACATCATGGTTGCCACGATGTAAAAAAGGTGTTGAGACTCTAGAAAGAGTGCAGAGAAGAGCAACAAAGATGATTAGGGGACTGGAGGCTCAAACATATGAAGAACGGTTGCAGGAACTGGGTATGTCTAGTTTAATGAAGAGAAGAACTCAGGGAGACATGATAGCAGTGCTCCAATATCTCAGGGGTTGCCCCAAAGAAGAGGGAGTCAAGCTATTCTCCAAAGCACCTGAGGGCAGGACCAGAAGCAATGGGTGGAAACTCATCAAGGAGAGAAGCAATTTAGAACTAAGGAGAAATTACAATTAATCAGTGGAACAACTTGCCTCCAGAGTGCTCCAACACTGGAAATTTTTAAGAAGAGATGGGACAACCATTTGTCTGAAGTGGTGTAGGGTTTCCTGCCTAAGCAGGGGGTTGGACTAGAAGATCTCCAAAATCTCTTTCAACTCTGTTATTCTATTCTATTCTATCTCAAATTTTTGTTACCATAACCATTTAATTTTGGTTTTTCAAAGCTACTATTTCTTAAATGATTAAGAACCTAATGTTGGTAGCTATACTCCAAGGTTTGGGCAGAGGCCTCCATGGATGAGAGTCAACAAGCCAAGATTGTGGTTTGTACAATTAGTCCTCAACTTACAACATGGATTTATTATTCTTATAAGAAATGAATGATTGTAACACCACATAATTAATTAATTTGGACTAAGATGATGGATATTGAAATAGATGACAATGGGAAGCATCAGTAATTATAATAAAGGAATATAAGGAAATATTAGGTTAGAGCTTAAATTTGAGGGGTACAACATAGAATGGAAGGGAAAAATTGAAATTTGGTTAAGATAAGAGGTTAGGATGAAAGGTAATATTGGTTTTTTAAAAAAATAGAGAGAATAAATATTATGGCAAAAAAAAAAAGGTATAGAAATTGTAAATTTGGTTGAAATGACTAAATATTGTTTAAATTTGCAAACCGGCCAATACTCTGTTCAGAAAAAATACATTGTATGTTTGTATGTGTGTTTGTGTAAAAAATAAAAAAAAAACTTTTTACAAAAAAAAAAAACTTACAGCAGTTCGTTTAGTGACCATTTGAAGTTACAATGGCATTGGAAAAAAAGTGACATGACCATTTTTCACACTTACGACCATTGCTGCATCCCTATGGTCATGTGATTAAAGTTGAGCCGCTTGGCAATTGACTCATATTTATTGCAGTGTCCCGGGGTCATGTGACTGCCTTTTGCAGCCAGACTTTTGACAAGCTAAGTTAATGGGGAACCAGATTCACTTAATAACAATGTTGCTAACTTAACAACTGCAATGATTTATTCAACTGTGGCAAGAAAGGTTTAAAATGGGGCAAAACCAGTGGTGGGATTCAGCCAGTTTGCACCTATTCGGGAGAACCGGTTGTTAACTTTCTAAGCAATTCGGAGAACTGGTTATTGGAAGAAATCTTATTTTGTTTTTTTTACATTTTACAGGGCTAATCCTGTAAGGAAGGTAGGAAGGAAACATTCTGGTGTTATTTCTAGCCTAATCTTTATTGGCCTGCTTACAGAAACTGCCTCTCCGGTTAACCCTTATTACATTGTAACAGTGAGTGATGTTGAGTTGGCCACGCTCACACGGCAGTGGTGAAATCTAAAATTCGTTACTACCAGTTCGGTGGGCATGGCTTGGTGGCGGGGGGGGGGTAATGTGACTGGGTGGGTGTGGCCATTTTTTTTTACTTTTAAAACCATTTTTTCTACAACATCTTCAGCAAAGAGGTTGTAAAAAATGCTTTCAAAAGGCTCTGACGATCCCAGCTGAGTTACCTGATCAGCAGAGGCTTTTCTTTTTTTTTATTTATATGCCGCCCTTCTCCGGAGACTCAGGGCAGCTTACAATGCGTTAAGTAATAGCCTTCATACTTTTGTATATTTATACAAAGTCAGCTTATTGCCCCCACAATCTGGGTCCTCAATTTACCTACCTTAGAAAGGATGGAAGGCTGAGTCAACCTTGAGCCTGGCGAGATTTGAATTAGCAGTAATTGCAGGCAGCTTGATGTTAATAACAGGCTATTAGTTTGCTGTGCCACCAGGCTCCTCTAGGCAACTCACCTTGGATCGTCAGAGGCATTTAAAAGAAAAAAAGCCTCCGATGATCGCGCGGCTCAGCTGGGCATGGGGGGGGGCAGGGATTTTTGCTCCCGGTTCTCCGAACCACCCGCCTCCATCGCTACCAGATCGGGCGATCCGGTCCGAACTGGGAGCATTTCACCCCTGCCACACGGTCACATGACCACCAAGCCATGCCTACCCATCTGGTCATTAGGGTAGAGAAGCAGTTGTTAAATTATTTGAATCCCACCATTGGGCAAAACTCATTTAACAAATGTCTCATTTAGCAACAAAAATTTTGGGCTTATTTGTGTTCATATGTCAGGGACTATCCATGTATGGTTCATGGTAAGGCTTCAGTTATGACCACTATGGTTGCTGTTTCTGGTTTTTTTACTACTGTGTGAGTGTCCTAGGATAGTGGAAGTTAGTTAAGATTTTCGAACTGGATTTGAAGGGAAAAGTGATTTATTTTCTTTTCTAAATGGAGATGAACAGCCATCAGTTAAATAGTTCTAACCTTAACCCCAACTTTTCAATGAAGGACTCTGAAATTGTTAAGTACATTTTGCAAATTCTGGAACACCCAGGAAGAGTCTGTAGTGACTGCTGGGTCTTGATCTCTAAGAGACCTTTGTACATTTACAACATGCCTTTCTAGATTTGTCCAAATCTATTCTGGGAAACATTTTGTTCCTTGGCGTATGTAAATGCAGATGGTGCAAAATATATTTTGGTTTATATTGCACAGTTTTATTTAAAATCCCAACTTGTTTAGTGACAGAACTTCTTTATTTTTCTACATAGCTCTTTATGTAATAATGAAAAAAAAAAGGAATATGTAAAAAAAATTAATGGATAAATGAATTTCTTTATTACTGTATTCTTTATTAAATCAATTTCTTTCTGTATTTTATACTAAAAATATAAAAATAAAATAAATATGAGGTGAGAACAATGCAACACTTCTAATATAACCAGGAATAATTCCCAAATTAGTTTAGGATTAGCAAAACACACGTTCTACAAGGCACAAATGCAAATTTATCAACAATTTGTGTTGTTGCAGATTTTTGCCTGCCAAAAAAGTTATCTGGTCATGCAAGTAATGTACACCTTTACTTTTTATGTTGACCTTAGTATGAATTAAATAGAATGATGGTAAGGTTTCTGTAATTACCCTGACTTCTATTTGTTTGATTACAGCACACATTTAAAGCGTTCAACTTGATTTGATCCAGTTTGATGATTTGAACCCGTTTGGAAAATGGAACTTTTGTGCAAAAGCCTTCCAAATCATCAGCTTGATTCAAATGCATCTGATTTGATTTGGCAATCTGATTTCACTTCCAGATTGGTTTCAGGGTTGATAAAGTTCAATCGTTCCATCAAACTGGTGTTGAACTGCATCACGGCACTGACTTCTGCGTAGCTCTAATGCATAGCGCTTAACTGTTCCTCAATCCATCTAAATTCACTTGTGATTCCATTCATTTATCTTCAGCAATTATTTTAAAGCATTTCTAAGCAGTTCTTGCTTTAAAAAAAAAAAGTAGAGAGGAATTTGTAAAGACCTACATTTGTGTGACTGAGTATATCTCTTTAGGCAGCTGTTTGTTGCCTAACAACAAACAGCTTTAAGTTGCATTTAAAACATGTTTATGGGAATTGCTTGGGAAACTAAGGAAATATGAGTAGTATTTTACATATTTAGATGAATTCAATGAGCTGTTGGACGATTGTTAAAGTCTGACCTCACTTTCTTCTCATGTGAAATTTTGTAGTGTTAATAACCACTCGCATAGTTTCTTAATTTTCTCCCACTCAACCAACAGTTTCCCACTGTATCCCTATAATAATATATCCCAAGGTCAAGATTTGCCTGCTTTCAATCACAAATTGTGATTTTTTTTTTTTAAAAAAAAGGTTGAGCTGTTTTACATATTTTCATCTGTACTGGATCAGCTGTCACATAAAACTAAAGGGATGGGGGGGAGAATGAAATTAGACCTTAAAAAAAAAAAAAAGCTGTGCAGCAGCTTTATAACTGAATAAGGCACTTCGTGAGAGCACAAATACAGCAAATATGAAGCCATAGAATAGAACAGAACAGAACAGAACAGAACAGAACAGAACAGAATAGAATAGAATAGAATATAGAATATAGAATAAAAAGTAGAATATAATAGAATATAAAATGTAGAACAAAATAGAACATGGAATAGAATAGAATAGAATATAGAATAGAATATAGAATATAGAATAAAAAGTAGAATATAAAATAGAATATAATAGAATATAATATAGAACAAAATAGAACATGGAATAGAATAGAAATAGAATAGAATAGAATAGAATAGAATAGAATAGAATAGAATAGAATCTGGAGGGACCTTGGAGGTCTTCTAGTCCAGCCCCCTGTTCAAGCAGGAAAACCATTTCAGACAAATGGTTGTCCAGTTTCTTTTTAAAAAACTCCAGTGATGGAGCGCCCACGATTTCTGAAGGCAAGCTGTTCCACTGGTTAATTGTCCTCACTGTTAGGAAGTTTCTCCTTAATTCCAGATTGCTTTTCTTTTTTATTAGTTTCCAATCATTGTTTCTTGTCCTGCCTTTGGGTGCTTTGGAGAATAATTTGACCCCCCTCTTCTTTGTGGCAGCCCCTCAAATACTGGAAATACTGTAAAACCCAAATACTTTTTTTTGTGTGTGAACTTTTGCTATTAAAAAATTAAAAATAACAGAGAATATACTGATTTTCTTTCACTCTCTCCCAGCCAATTTATTTAAACTCAAGAAGATTATTCTTTATCTGAGATTAAGCTGCACCGTTATTTCTAAATATAAAGTCATCCTGGAGAATAATCTATCGATCTAGATGGACACCAAGAGGCAACGCTGACTTTGACGGTACAGAATCAAATCAATTTTATTTGTGTATGTATATATGCACGTATGCATTGCATGTATAATTCCTAAAATCATGTATGCTCTTTTTTCCTCCCCCCATATGCAACTTTTCCAAATGCATCTACTTTCCATATATCTTTTTTGTGAATTGAGACAGCACTCCATCACTGGAGTTTTTAAGAAGAGACCGAACAGCCATTTGTCTGGAATGGAATCGGGTCTCCTGCTTGAGCAGGGGGTTGGACTAGAAGACCTCCAAGGTCCCTTCCAATTCTGGTATTCTGATTATTGGTTAATAGTCTGAGATTTATGCAAGCTGCAGGCCTGCGCCCTGGAGACGCAGCTGACTGGGCAAAGTGGTGTTCAGTGATCCGAAAAAGGGACCCTACATTTGCAGGAATGAGCTAGGAATAAGAAGAAGTTAATGGTAATAATAATAATATTCTATTTATTTATTTTATTTAATTTGTATAGCGCCCTTCTCCCAAAAGGGACTCAGGGCGGTGAACAGCCAAAATTAAAATACATACAATACAAAAGTTAAGATAATTAAAAGAGATTAAATCAATCAGCCTCCCAATTTAAAACCCCAAGTCGATAAAATTTAAAAATCCCATTAAAAACCATTTAGGCTAGGCCGGCTTGCTGGAATAAATAAGTCTTAATAACCTTTATTGTCACTGCAAACATATGTACAATGAGATTGGTCTGAGATGCTTTGGTTGGGCTCTTTACTGTTAATGTGTTTTTGGCAATTCCATGATTGGGATATTGTTTACTTGATTGTTTGTGGGTGCACCACCATCACTGGAGGCTTTTAAGAAGTTTGGGGTGGGCTAGAAGACCTCCAAGGTCCCTTCCAACTCTGATATGCTGTATTCTATATTCTGAGATCCATACTCAAAATAAAGAGGAATTTTCCTGGCTGTGAGAACAATTAATCAGTGGAACAGGTTGCCTTCATAAGTTTATTTATTGAATTTTTACTTATTTTATTTATTTGTCGAGTACGTATTCAATAATATATAAAAGTATAAGCATGAATTGAATCAATAAAATGAATACAATTAAAGGAAACATTAGGACAGGGATAGTAGGCACGCTGGTGCTCTTACGGGTGCTGTATCAACGGAAGAAGATGGACAGCTATTTGTCTGAAATTATAAGGGGTGAGACTAGAAGACCTCCAAGGTCCCTTCCAACCAGGGCTGAAATCCAGCAGGTTCTGACAGGTTCTGGAGAACCAGTAGCGGAAATTTTGAGTAGTTCGGAGAACCGGCAAATATCACCTCTGGCTGGCCCCAGAGTGGGGTGGGAATGGAGATTTTTCAATATCCTTCCCCTGGAGTGGAGAGGGAATGGGGATTTTGCAGTATCCTTCCCCTGCCATGCCCACCAAGCCACACCACGCCCATCAAGCCACACCATGCCCACCAAGCCACGCCCACAGAACCGATAGTAAAAACATTTGGATTTCACCACCGCTTCCAACTCTGTTATACTGTATTCTATATTCTGAGATCCATACTCAAAATAAGGAGGAATTTTCCTGACCGTGAGAACAATTAATCAGTGGAACGGCTTGCCTTCAGAAGTTGTGGGTGCTGCACCACCGGAAGTTTTCAAAAAGAAGTTGCACAGCCATTTGCCTGAAATGATATGGGGGGGGGACGACTAGAACAATGATGGCTAACCTTTTTGCCGTTGTGTGCCAAAAGTGGGGGTAGGGCAGGAGGGTCACTTGCGTGCATGCCCACACCCATAATTCAATGTGCCCCGCCCCCTGTGCATGTGCGCGCAGCCCCCCCGTTCTCCCCCCCCTTTTGGCACGCGATGGCACAGTGGCCCCCGTAGGCCTGTTTTTTGCCCTCCCCAGGCTTCAAAGGCTTTCTAGGAGCCTGGAGAGGGCAAAAATGGCCTTCCCCCCGCCCCCCCCGGAGGCCCTCCATATTTATTTATTTATTTATTTATTTATTTATTTATTTATTTATTTATTTATTTATTTAATACCGCCCTTCTCCCGAAGGACGGACAGCCGGAATTAGGATACATATAATATAAAAGTTAAAAATAACTAAAATAAATTAAATCGATCAGCCTCCCAATTTAAAACCCCACATCTATACAATTTAAAAAACTAATCCATAAGACCTTTTAGGCTAGGCCGGCTTGGTAGAATAAAAAAGTCTTCAGGGCCTTACGGAAAGTACGGAGGTCCGGGATCAGTCGTATTCCGGGAGGGAGCTCATTCCAGAGGGCGGGTGCTCCCACAGAGAAGGCTCTCCCCCTGGGGCCGCCAGCCGACATTGCTTGACCGACGGCACCCTGAGGAGGCCCTCTCTGTGAGAGCGTATTGGCCGGTGGGAGGTTATCGGTTGCAGAAGGCGGTCTCGTAAATACCCTGGCCCTGACTTTCCTGACTTTCAATTTGCCTGGAAGGCCCAAAAACCAGTTGGCTGGAGCGTACATGCGCGCTGGAGCTGAGCTAGGGCAACGCTTGCGTGCCCACAGATATGGCTCCGTGTTCCACTTGTGGCACGCGTGCCATAGGTTCGCCATCACGGGACTAGAAGATCTGCTTGAGCAGGGGGTGCGACTAAAAGATCTCTAAGGTCCCTTCCAACTCGGCTATTCTGTTAAATGCTCATTACTGCCTGCTGAGGGTTTTTTTTTTTTTAATGGATCATGCCCATTTGCTCCCAGGGTGCCTATCTATTTCAAGCCCTTTCATTCAAGAGCCTAAACCTGAAAACCATTTCACAAAAGTATCGCAATAAAAAAAAAAAACCAACACAAAAAACTCCAGAAAGAACAAGTGTGGCTTCTGATTTGGAGGCTGAATTATCTTTCATTTTCAACAGAAGGGGCATAAAACAAAACCCAGTTATTGATCTCTCACCAGACAAAGAGTGTAAAGAAACTCAAGGAACCAGCCGTACAAAAGCCTGACCTTGGTGACCCCCGGAGGTCTAAGCAGGCCTAGACAACTGTTGAAGCCAACTCCCCCTCCTTTCCCCCTGCCCTCTCCTGCTTGAGAATTGCTCTAGGGAAAAAGAAAGAGAAAAAATAACTATTGTTCCCACAACCACCCACACATGCTCAAGACTGAAAAGGCCCCAAGATCTTATAATTGCATATCAACACTGAGAAGGAAAATGCCATGCTCGTTTTCAAGGTAATACTGTATTTAAGAGAAAAGGAGGAAGCGGGGGTGGGGAAGGAAGAGGAGAAGAAAGGCAGATGGCCATAAAGATCTGAATTCTCTAAGATTTTAAAAGCTAATTTTGGTGTCTTGTACTCCATCATCGGTGCAAGCAAAGAAGAATGTATGAAGTCCCTCCTGGCGTTAAAAAGAGCCTTACTGGCTGAGTACAACACTTCAGTAGGTGCCATGTGGAAATATAGGGACATTAAGGTAAAGGTAAAGGTTCCCCCGGCACATATGTGCTAGTCATTCCTGACTCTAGGGGGCGGTGCTCATCTCCGTTTCAAAGCAGAAGAACCAGCGCTGTCCGAAGACGTCTCCGTGGTCATGTGGCCGGCATGACTCAACGCCAAAGGCGCACAGAACGCTGTCACCTTCCCATCAAAGGTGGTCTCTATTTCTTCTACCTGTATTTTTTATGGGCTTTCGAACTGCTAGGTTGGCAGAAGCTGGGACAAGTAACGGGAGCTCACCCCGTTACACGGCACTAGGGATTCGAACCGCTGAACTGTCCACCTTTCGATGGACAAGCTCAGCGTCTTCGCAACTGAGCCACTCCGTTATATCAATATTAATCTTAGTGGTCTTGAAACTGTGTTTCTACAGAGTTTTAATCGGCGGTGGTCAGGGAGAAAGGGAAGTCAATGAGTAGAGTTCCATTTTAGACTTAAAATAGTTGTCACAGGGCCTCAGAAGATTGACAGGGTATTTGCATACCAATGGGGATCTGGATCTGTTTGTCTGTCTATCCTCTCTCTCACTATCAATTATCTATCTATCTATCTATCTATCTATCTATCTATCTATCTATCTATCAATATACAGTAGTAGCCAAAATTGTGGAAACCTTTTGGGAAAAGTGTATTTTTGAGGTTTGATGGCTAATAACACCACTTTTTTTTTTTGGAGTTTCAAGATAATCCTATTCCACTGCTGGAATGGCCTGGGAATAGCCCAGACCTTAACCCAATTGAAAATCTATGGAGCCGACTAAAGTAACTTGTTAGTCAGAAGCAACCCAGCAATAAAACCCAGTTAATGGAAGCAATCCTTCAATCTTGGTTTCACATGATAACAGCTGCAGAACTAAAAGACTTGGTTCACTCCACGGGAAGACGTTGTAAGGCCGTAATTCAATGCTAAAGGTTACCCAACTAAGTATTAACTGACATGGGGATCATTTTTGTATATCTCATTTTTTCTGTGTTTCACTTTTCTTCTTTATACTGTAACTGCTATTGTAATAGCAAATCCTTCATAAAAGTTATTACATTACATTCTTGATTAAATTATATTTCCAGTGATATATAATTTTTTGGTATTACTCCCCCCCAAAAGTGGTATTATTAGCTAGTTTTAGAAAATATACTTTTCCCAAAAGGTTTCCACAATTTTGAGCACTACTGTATCTATCTACAGTACCTATCATCTGTCTGTCTGTCTGTCTGTGTCTGTCTGTCTGTCTGTCTGTCTGTCTGTCTGTCTATCATCTAGCTAGCTAGCTGTCACATAATTTGCCATTCAATGACCCCTGAGGAAAAAAAGGGATTTTTTAAAATATATTTTCAGTCCAAGACCAAGTCAAAGAAGAAGCTAACAGCTACAGCATATGATTTATTAAACTTTTTTGCCAGTGTGACAGATTAGTTTCATTCCATGGATCTTCTCAAGAGTTCTTCTTTTATCCATTCCTGAACATTAGTTAATTCTGCCAGCAGTATGAATGAATTTATTTATTGATTAGCCCTTGGGCCATATCAAAGTGTAGAGTTCCAGAAACAAATCATTACAAAAGTTTGGTAAAACAATTTAAATGAAATTGGAATAACGCACGATTAAAAATGCAATTAGAATAAAATACGATCTAAAATGAAATCGGAATAAAATACAATCATTTGAGATACAATTTAAATATGATTAAAATTATATTATAATGTCACCCCTGCATCTACCCAATCGGTCTTAAAACTACTATTAAAATTACATTATTAGATCAAATGGTCTTTCCTACAATCTACCACATTCTGCTGCACCAACTTTGTCCTTTTTTCCATCAACTTTACCGCAAATTTGGCAATCCATTTCACCAACTGCAAGTTAGAACCTAACAGACAATGTTGCAAGAAGTGCTCTTTAGACTTAGGGGTGCTGGTATAAAAGATCCTGCCCAGTTGATGTTCCCTCAAATCTGAGTATAGGGGGCAATCAAAAATTACACGGGACGTTGACCAGCAGTATTTTCTATTCATTTTAAAATTGTGCCAATTTTTTCTCAGAATATGCTTTTATTTATTGGAATCTCTGTAGTTCTTGGACAGTTCTTCTTCTTCTTCTTCTTCTTCTTCTTCTTCTTCTTCTTCTTCTTCTTCTTCTTCTTCTTCTTCTTCTTCTTCTTCTTCTTCTTCTTCTTCCAGTTTTCCATCAAGTTCTGGTGTTTTTTATGCAAATGCAAATCAAATGTTCATGCAGAACATGGAATGGTAGTCTTCTCTTCACTGGTTGAACCCAAGTTGCATTCATCCCTTGATTTTCTTTCCCATCTGGTGGGGAAACTTGGCTTTTCAAAAGACCACTGAGCAAATTTTTGAGTATGGAAATTTGAGAAGTGTTGGTCCAAAGTGTAAAGAACACATTGTATAAACAAACCAAGTTAAAAAAGAACACGACCGAGTGATAAATCTTGACAGGCTTACAAAATGTAATGAAACTCTTCCTTCATCTTAAAGGGAAGGGAAGGCCTCCTGCCTAGTTCAACATCTGTACACTCCAACAGGTGGTCGTGATTCTGCTGAGAAATCGGAACACTAAAACTGATGTTGGCAGATTAAAAAGGCTTGCTGATTGGTGCCTCCACTCCTGCCTAGCATAGAGAGATCCTAAGAATATGGAGCTCAATCAGAGATGAATACTTCCCAAATGACATTGACATGTCAGGATAACTTTGACTCTCTCTCTGCAACACTTTTGAATTATTCCTAATAATTAAAATTATTCTCTGGGGGGGGAATGAGTCTGCCTATCGAGATGAGATGATCCGATTGCTTTCGTGGTATGGAGACAATAACTTGGTCCTTGACACAACAAGACCAAGGATCTTATAGTGGACTATAGAAGGAATAGATGAGACATGCAGCCCTTGCTTATCAATGGAGACCGAGTGGAGCAAGTGGACAGTTTTAAGTTTCTGGGTGTTATCATAAAAGTGGACCTGACCTGGGCCAGAGATGGGTTTCAGCAGCTTCTGACCAGTTCTGGAGAACCAGTAGCAGAAATTTTGAGTCGTTCAGAGAACCGGCAAATGCCATCTCTGGCTGGCCCCTCCCCCATCTATTTTCTGCCTCCCGAGACCCAGCTGATCGGGAGGAAATGGGGATTTTGCAGTAACCTTCCCCTGAAGTGGGGAAGGAATGGAGATTTTACAGTATCCTTCCCCTGCCATGCCCACCAAGCCACACCCACAGAACTGGTAGTAAAAAAATTTGAATCCCACCACTGCCTGGGGCGCTCACATTGCAGCACTGGTCAAAAGGGCCCAGCAGAGATTATACTACCTGAGATTTCTCAGGAAACAACAACTGAATGAAAAACTGCTGGTTACCTTCTACTGCTGCATCACAGGGTGTATTTTAACTTACTGCACCTGTGTATGGTTTACCAATTCCACAGTGGCAGATAGGACGGCACTCCAGAGGGTCAACGTCATTGCCCAGAGGATCATGGGTTGCCCTCTCCCTTCTTTGGAAGAGCTTTATAGCTCCCACTGCCTTAAGAAAGTTCAAAACATTCTTAAAGATCCATCTCATCCTGGGCACCCTTTTTTTGAACTATTATCATCTGGCAGGCGGTACAGGATAATAAAAACAAGGACAAATAGGCTGAAAAGCAGCTTCTATCCCAGGGCAATAACCATATTGAATTCTACGGTATAGTGCAATATTAATGCAATGTTGGGTTTTCAATTTCAATTATATAGAATGTGAAGGATGTGTGTTTGTGTTTTTATTTTTATAGTTATGTACACTGAAGCTGGCATTTAAATTCATTGTACAATGTGCAATGACAATAAACTCAACTCAACTCAACTCAACTCAACTCAACTCAACTCAACTCAACTCAACTCAACTCAACTGAAGTTTCTTCAGTTCTTACTAATTGGTGGGGAATGGAAAGATTAATATTCTTTGCAGTTATCCAGTGTTTAGCAGTCTTAAGAGTTGTCGAGGCCACTTGGGAGTTTATCAATAAGAGCCCTGCTGGCACAGTGGTTAGAATGCAGTTGTCAGGGGTTCTAAGTAACACCCCCCCACCCTGACAGAATCAAACTCTTGCAGGCAAACTCTGCCCACAGCCAGGAGTTCAATCCTGACCGGCTCAAGCTGGACTCAGCCTTCCATCCTTCTGAGGTCGGTAAAATGTGGACCAGGATTGTTGGGGGGCAATTTGCTGACTCTGTAAACTGCTTAGAGAGGGCTGTAAAGCACTGTGAAGCGGTATATAAGTCTAAGTGCTATGGCTGTTATCATTGCTGTCTGTATCTTCAGAGTTCACCTGAGTGCAAACAGGTGTGGAGCCTTCTTGAGAGTGCTGAAAGGACTGTGTTGTAAACAGGAGATAGGTAGGGTCATATCCTTCCCTCTCTGTTGAGGGCGGGGGGCTGCTCAATTTTAACACAGGTGGCCTCTTTGATTCCTCTTTCAAATCAGTGGTCCTCTCGGTCCAGAATGCGAACCTTGCTGTCTTTAAAAGAGTGACTCTTGTCTTTCAGATGGTGTTTCCAGGATCTTTTGGACATTCCTTTACAGGTGGTGCATTTTGGATCCCAGCTCTGATTCTTTCCCAAAAAAAATTGCCTTCATCCCTTCTCCACAACACACAGCTTCTGACTTGCTTTCCACTACTATATAGAACCTACAAGGACAATTATATTGATTAACCATGACCTATTTAGATGTTCCACATTTTTCAACTCAATTTACTTTATCATTTAGGATCAATAGGAGAGTTTGTCTCTTCTCTTCTCTTCAGTTCTCTTCTCCTCTCTTCAGTTCTCTTCTCTTCAGTTCTCTTCTCTTGTCTTCAGTTCTCTTCTCTTGTCTTCAGTTCTCTTCTCTTCAGTTCTCTTCTCTTCTCTTCAGTTCTCTTCTCTTCAGTTCTCTTCTCTTCTCTCTTCAGTTCTCTTCCCTTCAGTTCTCTTCTCTTCTCTTCAGTTCTCTTCCCTTCAGTTCTCTTCTCTTCTCTTCAGTTCTCTTCCCTTCAGTTCTCTTTTCTTTTCTTCTCTACTCTTCTCTTAGTTCTCTTCTCTCTTCTCTTCTCTTCTCTTCTCTTCTCTTCTCTTCTCTTCTCTTCAGTTCTCTTCCCTTGTTCCCTTCTCTTCTCTTCAGTTCTCTTCCCTTCAGTTCTCTTCTCTTCAGTTATCTTCTTCCAATGTGTATACTGCACTGCACTGATTTTAAAATCTCTTCCCTACTTAAAAAAAGAGGAGGAATACTTCATCCTTAGTTGGAGACTACAGCACGGTCTTCCAATCCAAAGCCAGATACTATTTATAACATCACTCACTGGGTGGACCGCTACTACTATTTTGAGCTGAAAACTATAACTCCATTTTTTCCCTCTTGGCCAAAAGGAAAAAAACCAAACAATCCCTCCCTAAAAGTCCTGGGAACACAGAATTGCTAGGAGGTGGAAGCTGTTTAGTCCAGGTCTTGCTCTATTTATTTCTAATAAGCTTCTCTGGTGGGGTTGTCAGTTGTGGTGGAGTAAATCTCATCTTGTAAAACTCCTTAAAGCTGTTGTCTGGGGAACTATTTTGCGCTTGTTAATGGTAAGCCTGAATCAAGAGAAGCCAGGGTTACAGACTGAATGTAGGCTCGGCGTACAAAATTGCAAGGATCTAGAAACCTAGGGCTGGTCTCAGAGGTCAACACAGTTGAATGGTCATTGAGGCCCATAACAGGATGTCTGTGGATGCCTCTTTATTTTCTTTATCCACCTCCTTGCCAGCTCTGTCAAGTGTTGGTGGTAGCAACTTGATAGGAATCAGTTTCTAGACTGCAACATTCAGTGAGTCAAAGCATCCCAATAGGCCACTTGACCTGCAGGAAGGACCTCATTGCAAGTATAGCAAAAAGTGCTGAAGTGAGTTGATGTCCAGGTCAACAAGGCAGGAAACATGACAAGATAGCAATAGCACTTAGACTTATATACCGCTTCATATTGCTTTGCAGCCCCCTCTAAGTGGTTTACAGAGTTAGCCTCTTGCCCCTAACAATTTTGAGTCCTCATTTTACCCACCTCGGAAGAATGGAAGGCTGAGTCCAATCTTGAGCCTGGTGAGATTCGAACTGCCAACTTGCAGGCAGCTGGCAGTCAGCAGAAGTAGCCTGCAGTACCGCATTCTAACCACTGCGCCACCGCGACTCATGATGGATGAATCCTACTGTATTCTAAGGGTGCATTAACAGAATCTTGCAAGTCTGAAAGCTCAGAGATCCTCCCTTCATGACCGGCCACTTAACAATCATTCAAAGTCACAAATCACAACGGATTCAAACAAAATTACTTATGGCCTGTCCTTGAAGCTACAACTGCCGCACCTCCCTCCCTGCAGTCATACAATTTTACACATTGGGTGCTTGGTAAGAGGGTTACATTTACAACCAGTTGCAGCATCCCGTGGTCATGTGACCATGATTTACAATGTTTTGAGCCAGTTTCCAGCATTTATTTATTTATTTTGCCAGTTTCTCACAAAAAAATACTGGAACGCTGTTATCATCTCACCCCTAGCCCTTCTGTTCTCTAAACTAGCCAAACCCAAATCCGTGCAACTGTTCTTTGTATGTTTTAGTCTCCAGGCCTTTAATCCTCTTAGTTGCTCTTCTCTACACTTTTCCCTTCTATGTTCTGTGCAGCTTTGAAAAGCTGTTCCAAGACTGCCAGAGCCCCAATCTCTATTTCTCTTGCATCCTTATTTTAGGGCAGTGATGGGGAACCTTTTCGGCACCAAGTGCCGAAACCAGAATGTGTGCGTGCACGCGTGCACTGGAGCACCAGAAACTGGCACTCTGGCACACACATGCATTCCAGTTTCAGCACTTGGTGCCGAAAAGGTTCACCATCTCTGAATAGAATAGAATAGAATAGAATAGAATAGAATAGAATAGAATAGAGCAGTCTTTCTAGAGCCTCCACATCTTTTTTACATCGTGGCAACCAAAACTGGATGCAATATTCCAAGTGTGGCCTTACCAAGGCATTATAAAGTGGTATTAACCCTTCACGTGATCTTGATTCTATCCCTCTGTTTATGCAGCCCAGAACTGTCTTGGCTTTTTGGGCAGCTGCTGCACACTGCACACTGACATAGGCTATATTGCAATATACCAGGTCTTTGGGTTTCCAGTGCATGCATGCGTGCCGGTCAGCTGGTTTTTGGGGCTCCAGCACTCCGGAAAAGTACGCCAAAAACCAGAAGAGCAGTTGGCGATGGAGCGCATGCCCACAGAGAGGGCTCTGTATGGACAAGACCCAGTTGCCTAGAGGTGGAGCTCTTGCCTCACAATCAGGAGGTTGTGAGTTCGCTCCTAGTAGAGGAAGATGTAGGGTCTCCTGCTTTGGGCAGGGGGTGGGACTAGATGACCTGCAAGGTCCCTTCCAACTCTGTTAAACTGTTACTGTTACCTCTGGCATGCATGCCACAGGTTCGCCATCATGGTCCTAGGGAATGCTGCATAATTAGGTGTGGATGGAGTAGATAATATAGAGACCCGAGCAGATTAATTCTGAATGATTTGCTCTGATGCCCTTCCAGGAATCTAAATTTAACACGGAGCCATGTAAAACTATTTATCCAGATGGATACCGAAGAACATCGAGATCAGGGGTCTTTACACTGAGCCAGAAATGTGTACTCTCCAACAAAGATAATTTGTTGTTTTTAGAGCTATGCTCATAGTGATGTTCTTTAGGGTTTTTTTAAAAAAAAAATTAAGTAAACAAAGCATCAAATAGAAATGCTCTCAGTATGCGCAGGCATAGAGAAAGAGAGGGAAAGATGGATTCAAAGAAAATAAATATGAAACAAAAGGAAAAATGTGGGTGTGTGCACAAGAGACCTAAGGGAAGAATTCGATGTATAATTCTATGCTGAACTCCTTCTTCCTATCTCCACCATCATAATAACCCTGTTAAGTAGGTCAGACCAAGACACAACGATAGGCCCAAAGCCATTCCCTGGTTAAGGGTGGATTCGAATCTGGATTTTCTCTCTCACTCCTGATCTAATAATCAAACCACCCATTCTAGATTGGATTCAGGGTCTCCTTTCCACCCATTTTCTCAAGGTTGTATCTGAAGACATCTAAGAGTAGATAGTTCTAGGAGAACTATCAGGGTCAGGCCCAGAACAAGGAGCAAATTGCCATGTTTCCAGGGGTGGGCTTCAAGATTTTTAGCAAGGGGTTCTCTGCCTGGCTGCTGGGTGGGCATGGCCATGGTGGGCGTGGCCATGTCAGCCTCCTGCACCACAGTGGGGTGGGTGTGTGTTTTTGCCCTCCCTGGGCTCTGGAGGCTTTCCTTGAGCTTCCAGGAGGCGAAAACAGCCTCCCCAGACTCCGGAGTCCCTCTGGAGGCCGGAAATGGCCCATTTCCAGCCTTTCTGAACTTCCTGTAGCCCCGTTTTTTGCCCTCCCCGAGCCTCTGCACGCGCCCTGCATTTACCTTCATCCAAAATGGGCCGCATGGGGACTCCTGTAAGGGGAGGGGAGGGGTGGGCAGGGGCAGCCAGGAGTGAGATTTGGGGGTTCTCTGAACTGCACAGAATCTTAGCTAGAGGTTCTCCCAAACCCCTGCGAGTCCCCAGCAGCCCAACCCCTGCGTGTTTTCATTTCCATTTCAATTAAATTAATAAAATTAAGATAATGGCTCTTTGTGTATGTATATTACACACACACACACACACACACTCAATCATTAAGAATTACACTCTAGTGCTAAAGAGCCTTGGTAGTACAGTGGTTTAAAGCACCCTGTTATTAACACAGCTGCCTGCAATTTACTGCTGGTTCGAATCTCTCCAAGGCTCAAGGTTGACTCAGCCTTCCATCCTTTCTAAGGTAGGTGAAATGAGGACCCAGTTTGTGGGGGCAATAAGCTGACTTTGTATAAATATACAAAAGTATGAAGGCTATTGCTTAACGCATTGTAAGCCGCCCTGAGTCTCTGGAGAAGGGCGGCATATAAATCAAATTTAAAAAAAAAAAGTTTAGAGGCCACCTCAGAACTTCCAAAGATCTCAGGTCGTGCACATCTAGTCTGATATTGTAATTTGTTTTTTTTTAGCGTTCAACCACTTTGATCTTTTGATGCTGAAAACTGGCCCATGCATTCTGCAAGGGCGAACAATATCGTGGATCTGTTAGGACTTTGGCCCGAGTCATGAAGAAAGCAAAGAGTCAAAAAGTCCAATGAAGGATTCATTTTACTGTGTAGACGAAGCCTCTTTCAGCTTCATTCATAGATCATGGGTACTTTTTGGACAAAAGACCAACATTCAACAAGCTGATACTTGAGTCCGTGTAAAAATCAATTTGCTCAGTTGAGTCACTTGGGAAGTTTTAAGTGTTTCTCTGCCACAGAAAGCAGAGTATATATTTCTATTTCCAGATGATATAATTAGCTCTCATCAGATCAGCTCCCCCTCTGTTTGACCACCCTTCTCACTTCCATTCTTCGCACTGCCCATTGCGGTGTCTCTGTGTGTGACAGCAGGGACAAAGTTTCACTAAAAGGGAACATACCTAAAGCTGCCGTCAATCAGGTATCCGGTGCAAATCCATTTGCCAATAAAAGCTCCCTGGGGACCCGCAAGGTCTCCATCACACTTCCTTGAATTAAGCCATGTGAATGGATTGCTGGAAAAACCCAGGAGTATCGTGTTGCAAGAGAGGCCCTTCTATTTATTTATTTCATCTTTCTTTTTTCCCTCCCCACTCCTCACTCTGGGGCGTGCTCGGCTGTGTAACTGACTCCAATAAATGGCCCCCCTTTGGGCTGAGGAGTTCCGAACAAGATAAATTCCTTCGGATTCTAATTGGAGAACAGTTGACTTAATTGGTGCCCGTTTGGCAGACAATAGGAACAGAGCAATGCTTGGCTCCAATGGCACCCTAGGGGGATATAGCCTTGCAGCGGGCCAGAAAACTCTCCAGGGCACTGAGAAGAAATCAGGAGTCTGGATTAACCCTCTGACTGTCAAGCTTTATTAGCCGTAATCAGGCGAGATATATCAAGGGTTAAACACAGGAAACAGAGCTGATGGTAAAGACATATGTCTCTTTTAGGAAAAACACAACAAAACAAAATAGCTGGGGAGAGAGGGAGAGAGGAGAGAGGAATGGATGGGAGGGCGCCTTCTTCTCCATATCTGAGCCACCCCATGGCTTTCCCTTCGAGCTTAAATCAAAGCTTTTATCGCCAGGCTGGCTGTCATGGACTTTCCGCCTTAATGAGTTATTTATTTATTTGTGGGCACAGAAATGGGTTGCTTTCTTTACCCGCCTGGGCAAACTTACTTTTGCAGCTTGGGGGGGTGAGCAGAGGAGACCTTTGAAACAGAGCGAGGAAGAAAAGGGGAGAAGGAGGGTACAGCTGATACAATTCTAGTTCTTAGAAGGTGTTTTTGAGAGCTGTGGGTCCATTCCTGCTACACTGAAGACTTTGCTTTTTGGAATGCCTCTCTAACATGGCCAGGTTCTTGTTTGAGCTTAGCTTAACAAACAGAAGGAGGGCAGGAGACAGAGGTGGTATTCAGCCGGTTTGAGCTTAGCTTAACTAACAGAAGGAGGGCAGGAGACAGAGGTGGTATTCAGCCGGTTTGAGCTTAGCTTAACTAACAGAAGGAGGGCAGGAGACAGAGGTGGTATTCAGCCGGTTTGAGCTTAGCTTAACTAACAGAAGGAGGGCAGGAGACAGAGGTGGTATTCAGCCGGTTTGAGCTTAGCTTAACTAACAGAAGGAGGGCAGGAGACAGAGGTGGTATTGAGCTAATTTGAGCTTAGCTTAACTAACAGAAGGAGGGCAGGAGACAGAGGTGGTATTCAGCCGGTTCACCCGAACTGGTAGCAGAAATCACAGGTGGGGGTGGCCACCCACCCGCCCCGGCTCTATGCCATCCTATTTAGGCATGTTTTTGAGGTTGGGTGCATGTGTGGAAGCTGCGCGGATCAGCAAAGTGCATGAACTGAAGGCTGGGCGCATGGATGGATGGGGTGCACATATGCATGAAGCAAGCGTGTACACGTGCGCGCTCACATTTGCAAACTGGTTGGGAAAGTAAGTAAATACTACCCCTGGCAGGAGAGTCTTCCATTGTTGAACCATTAAGAAGCTTGTGTTATACACTAGCTAAAATTCCTTCTCTGCAATCAAGCAGATCTTTCTTAGGGTCATAGACCAACATAAGGAAGGTGGGATACAAACAGCGATCTCTTCCCTGTATTTTAAAAATTAGAACGAATGGGCTGGAGGGGACCTTGGAGGTCTTCTAGTCCAGCCTCCTGCTCAAGCAGGAGAACCTATACTGTCTTTTCCACTTGTCTTTCTTCTTCAGAATCTGCATGCCTTCAGCTTTTTTTGAAGACCATGCTTTAAATTTTCCTATTATCGTCTCTTCTTAATTTAAACACATCAATGTCTTTCAATCATTCTTCAAAAGACTTCCAAACGATCCCCATTTTGGTCTTTTCCCCCTTGTTGCGCTCTACTTTGTTACTCCCTTTCTTAATCATAGTATCCATAACAGGGCTTCAACACAGGCCTGCAAAGTAAGTTCCACTACCAGGAGTAAAATAATGTGTTGTTTGGTCACTAAGTCATGTCTGATGATTTGCGATCCTATGGACCAGGGGTCCCAAAACTTTCAAACCTCAGGGACCACTAAATTCATAATTTTAAATCCCGCGGACCACTAATATGATCTGTCTAATGACTGGCACAATGTTCATTGTGTCGATGACACTATCTAATCAACTCATCATCTGCTGCCCTCTTCAAACTTTCAGAGTCTTTTCCAATCTTTTCTTCTCTTCTCATTTGGTGGCCAAAATATTTGAGCTTCAATTTCAGTATCTACCTTTCCAAAGCACAGTTGGGGTTGATTTCCTTTAGGATTGATGGATTTGATCTCCTTGCAGTCTAAAGGACTCTCAAGAATCTTCTCCAATACCACAATTTGAAAGCATCATTGACTATATGGATCATTGTCAGATTCCTTGAATGCCCCAAAAATACTTTTGGAGAAGGTTCTGATCTAAGTGTGGAGGGTAAGAGAGGGAATAGGACACATGGAAGCAAGCGAGGAATAGCAAGTCGCAAATGTGATTCAATGAACAATTGTGTATATATTGGAAGTTAGGTTTCTTTTAGCTTGGATGAAAATTGGGATCAGAGATCCTGTGATCTTTCACAGGAAAAGACACCTAGAGAGTAGTTGGAGGGCCAGTCGCTCTGAATCTGACCGGACACTGGTAAGATCTCATATTAGGAATTACCTAGTGGCAATAAAAGCAACGAAATGTAGTTATTTTGCTGCTCTTATTGCGTCATCAGATAATCGCCCGGCCACCCTGTTTAGGGTGACCCGCTCCCTGCTCCACCAGGAAGCGCGGGAGGACCCCTTGGAGGGTAGAGCCGAGGATTTTGTTCAATATCTGTATGACAAAATCACTCAGATTTGGGAAGATCTGGACTCTGACTGGGTAGTCTCAGGGGGAGGGACTGGGGCAGGTCTTGAGAATGTTATCTGGGATGAGTTTGATCCTGTGACCCCTGAGGACGTGGACAGGATTCTGGGTAGACTGAACGCGACCACTTGTTTATTGGACTCGTGTCCCTCCTGGTTAGTGCTGGCTTCTCGGGAGGTGACACGAGGCTGGTTCCAGGGGATTATAAATGCTTCGTTGGGTGAGGGTGTCTTTCCTGCCGCCTTGAAAGAGGCGGTGGTGAGGCCTCTCCTCAAGAAGCCTTCCCTGGACCCGGCAATGTTGGTAAATTATCGTCCGGTCTCCAACCTTCGTTTTGTGGTGAAGGTTGTTGAGAGTGTGGTCGCGCAACAGCTCCTCCAGCACCTGGATGAAACGACGTATCTGGATCCGTTCCAGTCGGGCTTCAGGCCCGGGTACAGCACGGAAACGGCATTGGTCGCATTGGTTGATGATCTCTGGAGGGCTCGGGACAGGGGGTGCTCCTCTGTCCTGGTCCTGTTAGATCTCTCAGCGGCTTTTGATACCATCGACCATGGTATCATGCTGCACCGGTTAGAAGAGTTAGGGGTGGGAGGCACTGTGTTGCGGTGGTTCTCCTCCTTTCTCTCTGACCGGTCGCAGTCTGTGTTGACAGGGGGACAGAGGTCGACCCCGAGGCCCCTCATATGTGGGGTGCCGCAGGGGTCGGTCCTCTCGCCTCTCCTGTTCAACATTTATGTGAAGCCGCTGGGCGAGATCATCCGTGGTTTTGGGGTGGAGTACCATCAGTACGCTGACGACACCCAGCTGTACATCTCCACCCCGGATCACCCCAACAATGCCCTTGAAGTGATGTCCCGGTGCCTGGAGGCCGTACGGATCTGAATGGGGAGGAACAGGCTCAGGCTCAACCCATCCAAGACCGAGTGGCTGTGGTTTCCGACGTCCCGATATAGTCAGTTGACGCCATCACTGACTATTGGGAGCGAATCACTGGCCCCCACGGAGAGGGCTCGCAACTTGGGCGTTCTCCTGGATTCACGGCTGTCTTTAGAAGAGCACCTGACGGCCGTGACCGGGAGGATTTTTTATCAGGTTCGCCTGATTCGCCAGTTGCGTCCCTTTCTGGATCGGGACTCGTTACGCACGGTCACTCATGCCCTCGTCACCTCCCGCCTGGACTATTGTAATGCTCTCTACATGGGGCTCCCCTTGAGGAGCAGCCGGAGGCTCCAACTGGCGCAGAGTGCGGCCGCGCGGGTGGTAATGGGAGCGTCATGGCGCTCCCATGTGACACCTCTCCTGCGCGAGCTGCACTGGCTCCCGGTGGTCTTCCGGGTGCGCTTCAAGGTTCTGGTTACCACCTTTAGAGCGCTCCATGGCTTGGGACCTGGTTATCTACGGGACCACCTGCTACCACCAATAGCCTCCCACCGGCCAGTACGCTCTCATAGAGAGGGACTCCTCCGGGTGCCATCAGCCAAACAGTGTCGGCTGGCGACCCCTAGGGGGAGAGCCTTCTCTGTGGGGGCACCTACCATCTGGAATGAGCTCCCCCCAGAGATACGGAGGATTCCGGATCTGCGCACCTTCCACCGCGCTGTGAAGACTTTTTTATTCCATCAAGCGGGCTTGGCCTGATCTCTTCCCTTTTTAAAATATGTAAATTTTAATCTGTTTTTAAATTATTGGGGTATTTTAATTTGTCTGGGCCAAAATGATTTAATTTGATTTTATCTGGTTTTAAATTTTGTGTATTTATGTATTTTATTGCTTGGCTGTTCACCGCCCTGAGTCCTTCGGGAGTAGGGCGGTATACAAATAAATAAATAAATAAATAAATAAATAAATAAATAAATAAATAAACAAATAAACAAACAAACAAACATGTTGCTGAACTATAATTCCAAATGTTAACAGATTAACAAAGCTGGAAGGGACCTTGTAGGTCATCTAGTCCAGCCCCCCTTGTATGTATGTGACTATGGATTAACTGGGCTGTGTAGTATTAGAATTTGTAGTTCAGAGCATTTGAAAGATGATATGCTTTGTTGTATGGAAAGCTTTTGATGGCTGAAGGCTACATTTAAAGTTTGGGAAGAACCAGAAATTTGCAATGGGGGGTGGGGGTGGGGTGGAGGGAGAAATGTCTTTCATGCTTTTGTTTTGCTTGTGTTTTTGGAAAAGAGTTTGAGTTGACGATCATGCTTTTTTTTCTAAAGCTACATTAAACCAAAGATGGGCCAGCTTGTGGTAGGGCATCAGGTTAGAAACCAATGCAATCCTAAATTGCATTAAATGAGTTACTAATACCACTCTATAAAGCCCTATAAGACCACACCTACAGTACTGCATCCAGTTTTGGTCACCACACTATAAAAAGGATGTTGAGAGTCTAGAAAGAGTGCAGAGAAGAGCAACCAGGATGATTAGGGGACTGGAGACTAAAACATACGATGAACGATTGCAGGAACTGGGCATGGCTAGTTCAGTGAAGAGAAGGACCAGGGGAGACCTGATAGCAGTCTTCCAATATTTGAGGGGCTGCCACAGAGAGGAGGGGGTCAAGCTATTTTCCAAGGCACCTGAAGGCCGGACAAGGAATAATGGATGGAAACTGACCAAGGAGAGATTCAACCTAGAAATAAGGAGAAATTTTCTGACAGTGAGAACAATCCACCCATGGAACAGAAGTTGCTTTCAGAAGTTGTGGGAGCTTCATCCCTGGAGGCTTTCAAGAAAAGGTTGGACTGCCATTTGTCAGAAATGGTGTAGGGTCTCGTGCTTGAGCGAGGAGGGGGGTTGGACTAGATGACCTATAAGGTCCCTTCCAACTCTGTTCATCTAAAAATCAAAATATGGTGAGTCTTAGTCTCACCTTAGGTATAAATTCAACTGGGTGAAACTTGGGCCAATCATTCTCTCTCAGTCCTAGGAAGAAGGCACTTCTGAAGAACCTTGCCAAGAAAACTGCAGGGACTAGTCCAAGAAATTGCCAGGACTGATTCAAAAGCATACCCCCATCAAACACACAACAAAAATATTCAAAGTACACATGAACTTTTCGGGAAAAGTTGAAAGAAAGGAAAGGAGGTAACACTTTTGGGTATGATCAAATCAAAGAGGTGGAGAAAGTGAATTTGGAGCAGCTTAAGTGATAAATCTGGAGGAGAGACAGTTGAAAATAGGGATCTAACCTAGCTCAGAAAAAAAACAGAAGTTTGAAGAAACCGTCCTTTGATCCATTAGAATTTTTAATTATAAACAGGGGGGATTTTACTGTGATAGCAGAAGAAAAATAGTACACTCCTTTTTTCCCGAGACACTGAGACAAGAATGCCATCATTAAATAACTCATTAAATAACTACATCTTATTTATCTAATTCTGCTTTCAAACTCTCTAAACTTTAATGTTCTCTCTCCATATCTTGAGGTCACAAATTCCACGGACTTGCCTCCAGAAATTGTGGGTGTTCCATCACTTACAAAGTCATAAAATGGCAAACTATTTCATATTCAATCCACCCACCTTATTTAATTATTTGCCCAGGACAACTACAGAAGACATTCAAGGTGCAGTGTAAGAAAACAAGAGCTCTACAACTTTTCGATAAGTGATTGACTAGAAGAAATAATTGAAGACAGCATGGACATCAAGGTTCAGTTCTTCTTCAACATCTGATTTTAAATTGATGTAGAATATATATATATATATATATATCTCAGTGTGGGCGCGGTCATCCCAGGAAGCTAAACAATAGAAAATTCAGAAGGTAAAAGGAAAGGATAAAAGGAAATTGTGTGTGTAAATCGTTTATGTAAATTGTGTATATAACACATACACAATTGGTGAGACCAAGGAATTTGCAACATCGAGATCAGGGATGAAATGCTCCTGGTTTGGACCGGATCGCCCGATCCGGTAGCAATCGTGGCGGGTGATTCGTAAAACCGGTAGCAATCCTGGCGTGAGGCTCCACCCACCTGCCCAATTGTCGTTATTTCCTGGTTTTAACCAGGAAGGGTAAAGTTTTGTACCCTCTGCACATCCAGGGGTACATGCCAGAACCAGTAGTTAAAAATGCTTTAAAAAGTAAAAAAAAAAAAAAGTTCTGACATCACTCAGCTGATCCTTGGAACTTTTTTTTTTCTTTTTAGGCATTTTTTTTACTACTGGCTCAGGCGAATAGGTAGTAAAAAAATGCTTTAAAAAAAGTAAAAAAAAAGGCTCCAACGATCACAGCTGTGCCACATGATTATCAGAGCCTTTTTTTCCTCTTTCTTGGGGAGGTGCGTTTTTGCTTCTGCTAGGCCAAAAATGGGGGGTGGGGGATGCATTTTTGAAAGAAAGAGAGAGACAGAGAGAGACAGAGACAGAGACAGAGACAGAAACAGAGACAGAGACAGAGAAGGAAAGAAGGGAGGGAGGGAAGGAAGGAAGGAAAGAAAAAGGAGAGGAAGGAAGGACTACAAACCTGGCACTAGACATAGCTTCAGTGGATAATCCAGGTCTGGAAGGGACCTGGATGTCATCTAGTCCAACCCTACTCCAGCAGGACATTCTTAGTGGGTTTGTGTCTTTTGATCCCCCAGTCACATGGTTACATAGCCACGCCCACCCAGTCACATGACCCCCCATCAAGCCATGCCCACCAAGCCACGCCCACAGAACCGATAGGAAAGAAATTTAGATTTCACCACTTATCAAGATGTAGATGTACATTTACATGTAGATCAGTGGTGGGATTCAGTCAGCTCTCTCCGGATCGGCCGAAGCGGTAGCGGCGATTGTGGAAGGCTCCGCCCACCTGCTGGGACGTAATGCACGAGCACTGCGGATGCGCAGAAGGCCATACGCAAGCACAGATGAGGCGCGCTCACATTTGCAAACCGGTAGGGAAGGTAAGTGAATCCCACCGCTGATGTAGATGTACATGTAAAGTTCTCCAAACTTGAAAGCTTTCTCTACATCTTGATGTCGCAAATTAAGAATAAAGCTAAATGTCTCAGAATAAGATAAATAAGTTGTAGTTATCTATTTTGATAAGATATGAGTTAGACTTTTATCTAGACAAGATCGTTCTTTTCTACCAACATTGCACACAGTGGGTGGCTGAGAATCAGCTTCTTAGTTTCCTATTTCAGAGAAGAAAACGCAGGCAATTTTAGTGGAAATCCAAAAATAAGCTGAAATAAAGAAAAAGAAATCCCGCAACTGCCTCTCCATACAAAGACGGAAAAGCAACCCATAGGAGTCAATGGGTATAATATAAACACACCCACAGTGACCCATTATTCTATCCATGTGCCCTCAACAAAATACAAAATTTGAGAAGTGATCATTGAAATCTCTAGTTTGATGAAAAGAAGGACTAGGGGAGACATGATAGCAGTCTTCCAATATCTCAGGGGCTGCCACAAAGATGAGGGAGTCAACCTATTCTCCAAAGCACCTTAAGGCAGGACAAGAAGCAACGGATGGAAACTAATCAAGGAGAGAAGCAACTTAGAACTAAGGAGAAATTTCCTGACAGTCAGAACAATTAACCAGGGGAACAACTTGCCTCCAGAAGTTGTGAATGCTCCAACACTGGAAGTTTTAAAGAAGAGGTTGGATAACCATTTGTCTGAAGTGGTGTAGGGTTTCCTGCCTAAGCAGGGGGTTGGACTAGAAGACCTCCAAGGTCCTTTCCAACTCTGTTATTCATTGATGCACATACAAAAGACGCATGGCATTATTCACCTGCAAGATTAGCGAATATGTATAAATATAAATCTGTTAAATGTTGGAAATGCAGTCAAATACCAGGCTCATGTGTGGTGGACATGACCCAAAGCAAAAAAAAAAGTAGTGGAAGAAAATACACATATGATTGGAAACTATGACAAAACAACACATAGATTTGAAACCTGAGACATTCTTGTTGGGCATGCTCCCAGGAAACTATAATGGTAACTCATATTTAATTTTACATATCCTAACAGCAGCCAGGATTGTATATGCACAATAGTGGAAAAATCCCAAAACTCCTATAGATGATACTATAATAAAAAAAAAAAATCTGTAATGTGCAGAAATGGATAGGTTAACCCTAAAAATCAAAGGAAAAGAAGACTCGGAATATTTTATAACATGGGAACTATTCTACAAATGGTTAATTGACAGATACCAAGGTTAGAGGAGTGGATTTATGTGAAATATGGACTACATCAGAAAGAAAAACTGATGAGGAAATATTTTGATGGTTATATAATCGATACTATAATGGAAGATAGTATACTTTTCAATAACAATTGATATTATTGCATACATAGAATGGAACGGAACGGAACGGAACAGAACAGAACAGAATAGAATTCTTTATTGGCCAAGTGTGATTGGACACACAAGGAATTTGTCTTGGTGCATACGCTCATAAAAGAAAAGATACATTCATCAAGAATCATAAGGTACAACGCTTAATGATAGTCATAGGGAAACAGTCAATATAAATCTTAAGGATACCAGCAACAAAGTTACAGTCATACAGTCATAAGTGGCAGGAGATGGGTGATAGGAACGATGAGAAGATTAATAGTAATATGTTTATGTATATATGATTATAATGTTTATGACAATGTTTATATGTTAACACTTTGGACTCCTAGAAAACACACTGTTCAACATAGAAATGGAATATGTGATATAAGACAATAAAAAAATATTTAACCAAAACAAACAAACAAACAAACAAACAAACCCCAAAAGAGACAAGTTTTGCATCGTGAAGCTTGGTCTGGCCATCTTGCTAAGGTTGAGTTTATTATTATTATTATTATTATTATTATTATTATTATTATTATTATTTTTAAATTTGATTTATATGCCACCCTTCTCCAGAGACTCAGGGCAGTTTACAATGTGCTCAGCAATAGCCTTCATCCTTTTGTATATTTATACAAAGTCAGCTTATTGCCCCCACAACTGGGTCCTCAATTAACCTACCTTAGAAAGGATGGAAGGCTGAGTCAACCTTGAGCCTTGGCGAGATTCGAACCTGCAGTAATTGCAGGCATCTGGTCTTAATAACCAGCTTAATAACAGGGTGCCTTAAACCACTGTACTACCAAGGCTCTTTTCCCCAATGAAGTTACTGAATGCAGTCTTTATACAGTTTTTACAGCTCATGGAATTTCCCTTTGGAATGAGAATGGGAAGGACACCAAAGAAGACAGAGCAAACTTAAATATCTGCAATGTTTAAATTAATATTCCCTCATCAAGTTAAAAGAAAAAAGAAATATATAGTCCTTTCTCCAAGGTGCATCGGGTAAAATGAGCCGTTCCAGGGAAGGTCATTTCAATATATGATCTCAGCAATGAGATTATTATATGTACAAAGATGGAAAGATTCATCGCCACCCACTATGGATGAATAGATGGTGATGTTGACTGATTTTGATGAAATGGATAAATTAACTTATTTGATTAGACAAAAGGCATTATCTACATTTATTGCTAAGTGGAAATGGGCTTTTTGCACAACCTTGAAAAAAAATGAACTTGCAACTTTACGGTTTTGATTATTAGACCGGATAGATTATAGAAGAGCAGCAATGCAATATAATTTTAGTTTAAAATAATATTTGCACTTAGAACTGCCGTGAGGAATGCTGGAAACTCCTTTATCCTTTCTGTCCTTTCTTTTCTATTTTTCCTTAATTTTTCTTGCACCGCTTGCTTTTTCTTTGAGTTCTTTCTTTTTTTCCCTTCCTTGCTTTCTGTTTCTTTGTGTTAGCTTTTATCCTCTGGTTTAAATATTTTCATAAAAATTATATATATATATATATAAGAACCGTGCCAATATGTATGTCTGTTTCTCAGGTAGAATTAATCTCATTCACCACCACAGGTAAATAAATATGAACATTTATTGCCTTTTTCATCCTAGCTGACTGGTACACACAAACACACACACAATTTAAAATAGAAACAGTGTGACCTTCAAGGTCATACTTTTCCAGCCAGCTGGATTAAGAAGTCCTCAAACACGCCGCAGGCTTTTCAAACCCAGCAGACAATCATTAGCTTCTAGGGGGATTTCACTGCTGTCAGAAATTATTGCTTTAATTATGAAGATGGAGCTCAACTAGACTCTAGAGTCCACCAGCCAACTTCCCAACTTTTAGCCAGACACCTGAAATTTAGCCAGACACCAGGCTGGGATTTAAGAATTTAGCCTCCAGGAAGCTCAGCACACTTGTTAATAATATGCTTAGGCCCAGGACAGAAAAATAACAGCTCTGCCTTCTCCTGCCTGCTGCGTTGCTTGGTTGTTAGTAAATAGACCGAGTACTGTGTCCATTAGCACTTGCAGAAGGCAAGAAGAATGAAGAATCGTGGATCAAATCAGAGGCCCATCGTCTTCACATTTTGCTTTTAGAAATGATGAGAGAGAGAGAGAGAGAGAGAGAGAGAGAGAGAGAGAGAGAGAGAGAGAGAGAGAGAGAGAGAGAGAGAGAGGAGGTGGGAGGGAGGGAGAGAGAGAGAAAGGAGAAAGATTTGTTGCATTCCCTGCTCCTTACAGTTCAATATTTTCTCCACTTTTTTTAAACAAAAAATTCCCTTGAAGTCAAAGACCAAATAAGTTGAAGTCAAACAAGGAAAACCAACATATTGCATTGGAGTAACTATAACTGTCTGGTTTGGTTCTGCAACCCAACAAGAGAGACACAGACTTCAGAGGATAATTAGAACTGCAGAGAAAACAATTGCTACCAACCTGCCTTCCATTGAGGACCTGTATACTGCATGAGTCAAAAAGAGGGCTGTGAAAATATTTACAGACCCCTCTCATCCTGGACATAAACTTTTTCAACTCCTACCCTCAAAACGACGCTATAGAGCACTGCACACCAGAACAACTAGACACAAGAACATTTTTTTCTGGAATGCCATCACTCTGCTAAAGAAATAATTCCCTCAACACTGTCAAACTAAATCTGCACTACTATTAATCTTCTCATCGTTCCCACCACCCATCTCCTTCCACTTATGACAGTATGACTGTACATTTGTTGCTTGTTTCCTTACGATTTATATTGATATTGTTTCCTGATTGCTTATTTGTACCCTATGACTATCATTAAGTGTTGTACCTTATGATTCTTGATTAATGTATCTTTTCTTTTATGTACACTGAGAGCATATGCACCAAGACAAATTCCTTGTACATCCAATCACATTTGGCCAATAAGAAATTCTATTCTATTCTATTCTATTCTATTCTATTCTATTCTATTCTATTCTATTCTATTCTTAGGATTGCAGTTTAGGTATTTAGATTTATTGCCTTCTTCCACATACCGAACTGCCTTTGAAGGTCTACATAAACAGAGGGACAGAATCAAGATCACGTGAATTGTTAATACCACTTTATAATGCCTTGGTGAGGCCACACTTGGAATACTGCATCCAGTTTTGGTTGCCACGATGCAAAAAAAAGATGTGGAGACTCTAGAAAGAGTGCAGAGAAGAGCAACAAAGATGATTAGGGAACTGGAGGCTCAAACATATGAAGAAGGGTTGCAGGAACTGGGTATGTCTAGTTTAATGAAAAGAAGGACCAGGGGAGACATGATAGCAGTCTTCCAATATCTCAGGGGCTGCCACAAAGAAGAGGCAGTCAAGCTATTATCCAAAACACCTGAGGGCAGGACAAGAAGCAATGGGTGGAAACTAATCAAGGAGAGAAGCAACCAAGAACTAAGGAGAAATTTCCTGACAGTGAGAACAATTAATCAGTGGAACAACTTGCCTGCAGAAGTTGTGAATGCTCCAACACTGGAAGTCTTTAAGATGTTGGATAACTATTTGCCTGAAGTGGTGTAGGGTTTCCTGCCTAAGCAGGGGTTTGGACTAGGAGACCTCCAAGGTCCCTTCCAACTCTGTTATTCTATTGTAAAGTCTACCTCCTCTTTAAAAAAAAAACATTCTGTACCATGCTATTTTTGTTCTCCAACAGCTAATGCTACCAAGCATCCAATCTCTGGAATAGCTATCATCGTTAGGAGCCACTGATCCATCCAGACATGACAAGTTATGCATCCCAAGACACTCTTGCTTGTTGTAAATCAGTTGGTGCCTCTTCTCAGCTTCTGTTATTCACAACTATGTTTTGGAGTATGTGATAATGTTGATGTAGCACCTCTCTACAATCTTTTGAGGAATATGTGATTCTGGATCCCAGGGCCATGTGAAAAACTTCAAAGGAGACTCACATGATACTGGGAAAGATGCAGCTATTTTAAAAAAGCCTTCCTAATGTTTTCTAATCATTGGTGAAGCGCTGCACACAATCCAGAGGTGGGGGGGGCTTAGAACATAGAGTAACAGAGTTGGAAGGGATCTTGGAGGTCATCTAGTCCAGGGGTCCCCAACCTTTTGAACCTTAGGGACCACTAAATTCATAATTTTAAATCCTGCAGACCACTAATATGATCTGCCTAATGACCGGCTGGATGGGCGTGGCTAGGTGGTCATGTGACTGGGTAGGTGTGGCCAACTTGATGTCATTCATGTTGAGGGGCGCCTCGCTGGCCTCTACTCACCCCTCCCAGCCACTCCTTGCCTGCCTGCCCGGACTCCTTAGGGCCCTAACAGGAAGTAGTTGTTGGAACTAAGCAGCCACCACGATAAAGAGTTAGCGAAACAGCTCAGTTCAAATTGGATCTGACCTAGAAGGAAGCTCAGCAGAAGCACCTCACTGAGGACTAGGAGCATAGGCTTTCCAAACAGAGGGAAGACCTGTGGGAGTGCAAGGTCAGGTACCGGCGCCTGGAGGCTCAGCGGGCTGAGATGGTCAGCCAGTTCCAGGCCATGAGGCAGTCCCACTGGAACAAGGTCCTCCAGCTCTTTGACAGCAGTGGCGCTTCTCTCCAACCTTTGCTCAAAGCCCCGCACCAGACCCCAAGTCAGAATTTCTGCCCCCCTCTGACCTATACAAAAGGACCATGAACGGGGAGACTTCCTGCAGCATCACAAGTGTTTATTGCACATATCCAGCCCAGGGGCCGTAGTTTGAGGACCCCTAATTTAGTGCAATATTAAAAAATGTGAATAATTTTTCTGTGGACCACCAAAATTTTCTCACAGACCACCAGTGGTCCACGGACCACCAGTTGGTGACCACTGATCTAGTCCAAGAGTGGATACCATTTCAGACCAATGGATGCACAATCTTTTTTTGAAAATTTCCAATGATGGAGCACTCGCATCTTCTGAAGGCAAACAGTTCCACTGGTTAATTGTTCTCACCCTTAGAAAATTTATCCTTAGTTCTAGGTTGCTTGGCTTCTGGGTTAGTTAACCCTTGTCATGTCTTCTGGTGCTTTGGAAAATAGTTTGCCTCCCTTATCTTCATTTGCAGCTCCTCAAATATCCGTTCGTTCATATGTCTTGAGCAGAATTTCTGACAGAGCGTCCTGCGCTAAGAAGAAATTATTCTGCTCAGGTCGTCAGCAGAGCAGTTGCACCAGATGTTCTAAAACTGCAATTTTATCAAGTTCAAATATATCTTTTATTCGTCTCTTCTTCTTCTTCTTTTTTTCTTACCCCTGTCCTAGATACAAGAAAGAAGAACTCTGTGGAGTGAGTAGAATGAAAACTCTATGACAGAAGCAGCAGCAACCTTGACTTTTAGAATGGAAGTGTGGCAAGATGTGTTTTGATCTGCATTCACCTGTCTGCGGCAGGCCGTTCCCAAAATGTCAGTCAGAGAAAATAGAGCAGGTATAAGAAATGGAATGACCTTGGGGGCAACAGACAGACCTATTCTTAAGTACGGCCCTTTCAGTTCCTGTCCATTTCCATATCACAGACGCCGTGGAAACAGTTGGACTTTCCTACCTGTCAAATATCAGGTTTTCGTTGGGTACCACACAGGAAGCCATGACTTCAATGAAATGTGGGTATTTGCTGGTTTTGAGTTCAGCAAGATGGGGACAGTGGGGGCAAAGGGTTGAGGGTAACTTCGAGCCATTTAGAAGCATCACCCAGGACATTCAGATTAGAATGGATATATTTCATTTTTCTAGATGTCAATTTTATTTTATTTTTTTTAAGATCCATATAATTTGGTTCCGTTGGGTTTCAGCGTTACACTGAGAAATTTTAAGCAATTTCCAAGATGTAGTTAAGGGCCAAAATATTTGCGTGAGAATGCCTGTTGTGGGAAATGAGAGGCGGGTGAATGGGAGTCAGTAGCATAACACATATAATGCAGTGGTGGGTTTCATTTACCTTTGCTACCGGTTTGCTTGCTCGCGCGTGCACGCTCGCATGTGCAGAGCGTATTTGATGACATCCGGGTGGGTGGGCGGAGCCTCCTGCTGCTACCGGTTTGCCTGAACTGAGGCGAACCTGTAGCAACCCACCACTGATATAATGTCAGGCATGAAAGACCAGATTCACACATGAAGGGTCAATTAAGCTGATTTATTGTTTATAGCCTAGGACAGGAGTCAGCAACCTGCAGCTCTGGAGCCGCATGTGGCTCTTTGGGCCCTCTGCTGTGGCTCCCTGTCAGGTGATCCCACCACTGGCTAGCCCCGCCCCTCGCCCTCCCCTCCCAGTCACTCCTCACCTGGCCTGAGAAGGTAAGGGTGATGGTGGGGGATGGAGAAGCGGCCAGGGCAGAGACAGAGAGATACAGAGAGAGGGGGAGAGAGAGAGACATAGAGAGATACAGAGAGAGAGGGGGAGAAAGAGGGAGGGGAGAGAGAGATGTCAAAAGGATTTTGTGGTTCCCAGTGTTTTTTAGCAACTGGTTCTCTGCCTTAATGACCAGCTGGGTAGGCGTGGCTAGGGAGAGGTTCATGTGACTGGTGGAAGTGAGTGACATCGAGTTGGCCACGCCCACCCAGGTTTTGTGGCTCCCGGTGTTTTCTTTTCTGTGGGAAACGGGTCCAAATGGCTCTTTGAGTATTTAAGGTTGCAGACCCCTGGCCTAGGCACAGGAATCTTCTCAACTAATGGTGAATACCTGGTTAGAGATAGATAAGGGTCAACAAAACTCAAGGGGTTTGAGCTTAGTTCGCTTGTGACTACATAGGGATTCTAGGCTGATCCCTCTTTTCACTCCGTTCCCAGGCTCTGCCCTTCCTTCTCCTCTATATCATGACATCATAGTAACAATGGTGCACTTTTATTTTTATTTATTTATTTATTTATTTATTTATTAGATTTCTATACCGCCCTACTCCCGAAGGACTCAGGGCGGTGCACAGCCAAACAATAAAAACACATACAATACAAAATTTAAAAAATAGAATAAAATCAAATTAAATAATTTTGGCCCCGACAAATTTAAAACCCCAAACTTTTAAAACCAATTTAAAATTGAATATATAAATACTAAAAAATATTTAAAATTTTAAAAATCTTTTATAAAAGAGGGGGAAAATTAGGCCAGGCCGGCCTGGTGAAATAGTAAGGTCTTTAAGGCGCGGCGGAAGGAGCGCAGATCCGGGATCCTCCGTATCTCTGGGGGGAGCTCGTTCCAGATAGTAGGTGCCCCCACAGAGAAGGCTCTCCCCCTGGGGGCCGCCAGTCGGCATTGTTTGGCTGACGGCACCCGGAGGAGCCCCTCTCTATGGGAGCGTACCGGCCGGTGGGAGGCTATTGGTGGTAGTAGGCGGTCCCGCAAGTACCCGGGTCCTAAGCCATGGAGCGCTTTAAAGGTGGTAACCAAAACCTTGAAGCGCACCCGGAAGACCACCGGGAGCCAGTGCAGCTCGCGCAGGAGAGGTGTTACATGGGAACGCCATGTCGCTCCCATTACCACCCGCGCGGCCGCACTCTGCGCCAGTTGGAGCCTCCGGGTGCTCCTCAAGGGGAGCCCCATGTAGAGAGCGTTGCAATAGTCCAGGCGGGAGGTGACAAGGGCATGAGTGACCGTGCGTAAAGAGTCCCGATCCAGAAAGGGACGCAACTGGCGAATCAGGCGAACCTGATGAAAAATCCTCCCGGTCACGGCCGTCAAGTGCTCTTCTAAAGACAGCCGTGAGTCCAGGAGGACGCCCAAGTTGCGAGCCCTCTCCGTGGGGGCCAATGATTCGCCCCCAATAGTCAGTGATGGCGTCAACTGACTATATCGGGACGTCGGAAACCACAGCCACTCAGTCTTGGATGGGTTGAGCCTGAGCCTGTTTTCAAATCACATCATTCAAATCCTTTTAGTGATGATGTCATGATACATGGGACATCACTGGGGCTCAGTAAGCATTTTGAAGATTAGTTTTCTCTTCAGATCTCAATGTTTATTTATTTAAATTGTTTATCAAATTTAGAGACTGCCCATCTCAGTCTCAGAATGACTATATAATTTTTTTGAAGATTGCTTCATGGACCTTTGCAGAAATCTGTTAAAGATAAAGGTAAAGGTTCCCCTTGCACATATGTGCTAGTCGTTCCCGACTCTAGGGGGCGGTGCTCATCTCCGTTTCAAAGCTGAAGAGCCAGCACTGTCCGAAGATGTCTCCGTGGTCATGTGGCCGGCATGACAAAACACCAAAGGCGCATGGAACACTGTTACCTTATCTCCAAAGGTGGTCCCTATTTTTCTACTTGCATTTTTTACATGCTTTTGAACTGCTAGGTTGGCAGAAGCTGGGACAAGCAATGGGAACTCACCCCATTATGCGGCACTAGGGATTCGAACCACTGAACTGCCAACCTTTCGATCGACAAGCTCAGTGTCTTAGCCACTGAGCCCCTGCGTCCCTTAGTTTATTAAATCTGTTAGTTTAGTTAAATTCTGGTCCAAAGATGAATCTAGATCAAGGGTCTCCAAACTCAACAGCTTTTAAGACTTGTGGATTTTGATTCCCCAAGTCCCTCAACCAGCCAGTTGAAGTTCATAAGTCTTAAAGTTGCTAAGTTTGGAGACCCCTGATCTACATCAGGACAAGAAGGGATTCACTGTGATCCAATTCTTTTAGCATTCTTGACTTAGGCAACATGACACGAAGGCCCACCATCTCAAGATGATACTAAGTGTTATTTTAAATGTTTGGGCACTTCAGCCACTATTGATTCAATAACTTCTGTTTATCTCTAAATTCATGCCTGTCATGGTGTAACTGTAGATCACCTTATCTCTACTCCCTTATCTCTCGCCCCCGCGTCTCTAGCACAGAAAATGCGCTGCAGCACAGCTTGTCAATTTTATGATCTGTGGACATATTTAACCAAAGCTTCTATGAAGGTGGTCCTGAAGGAATTTAACAGGGGAAACATACCCAGTTCAACAACCAGGTATTTCAAATGGCAGGCAGTGTGTAACAATTCCCTTATTGAGTGGTCTAATCTTGTACAGTGTAATCTAATAATAAGGCACTGTTCCCAGAGGTAACTGTAAATAGATATTACGGTGTTCCAACCAGTTTTATTCTGCAGTTGGAAACTTATTAAATATAACAAAATTGCTAGGATAGTTCATACCTTACAATGTCCTAATAGAACCAAGCATGGAACAATTAAAACTGCCCTGTATAGACATGCTTCCATTTCATTTACTTATATTCTTCAGGTTAAAACAAACAAACAAACAAACAGAAAGTCTTCCGTTGATCTTGAAGTCATGGAATCATTATTGCATATTTTTAAGGGTGGCCTCTGACAGCCAGTTTGGTGTAGTGCTTAAGGCAGTGTTTCTCAACCTTTACAACTTTAAGAGGGATGGACTTCAACTCCCAGAATCTCCCACCCAGCAACATTTGCTAGGGGATTCTGGGAGTTGAAGTCCACCCCTCTTAAAGTTGCCAAGGTTGAGAAATACTGGCTTAAGGTATCAGGCTAGAAACCGGGAGATGGGGAATTCCAGTTGCACCTTAGGCACAAAGCCAGCCGAGTGACCTTCAGCCAGTCATAGAAGGCAATAGCCACTTCTAAAAAGCCTCGCCAAGGAAATTGCAAAGACCAGTCCAATCTTCTCTGAGAAGAGCCTTGGTGGCGCAGCAAACTAAAGCACTGTTAAGTAATGCCTGCAATTACTGCAAGTTCAGATCTCACCAGGCTCAAGATTGATTCAGGCTTCCATCCTTTCGAGGTAGGTAGGTAAAATGAGGACCCGGTTTGTGGGGGCAATAAGCTGACTTTGTATTAAAAAAAAGAACACCGCTTGGGGGGGGAGGGCGAAAGCCCTACTAAGCAAGTATATACAAAAAGTATGAAGGCTATTGCTTAACGCATTGTAAACCGCCCTGAGTCTCTGGAAAAAGGGCGGCATATAAATCGAACCAATAAATAAATAAATAAATAAATAAATAAATAAATAAATAAATAAATAGATAGATAGATAGATAGATAGATAGATAGATAGATAGATAGATAGAATCAGGCAAGATTGAACGGAATTGACTGCTCAGTGAGAACAATTAACCAGAGAAATGGCTTGCCTTCAGAAGTTGTGGGTACTCCATCACTGGGGAGGCTCTTAAAAAGAGACTGGACAGCCATTTGTCTAAAATGGTGTAGTGTTTCCTGCTTGAGTAGGGGATTGGACTAGAAGATCTGTTATTTGATTATTTGGTTATCCATCCATCCATCCATCCATCCATCCTATATCTATCTATCTATCTATCTATCTATCTATCTATCTATCTATCTATCCTATATCTATTTATCAGTCTATCATATATCTATTTATCTGTCTATCTATATCTACCTACCTACCTACCTACCTATCTATCCCTCTAGCTCTCCCTCTCCCTCTATCTATCTATCTATCTATCTATCTATCTATCTATCATCTCTCATCTCTCTCTCTCCCCATCCATCCATCCTATCTATCCATCTATCTATAGCCATTTGTCAAGAATAGTGTAGGATCTCCTGCTTGTGCAGGGGGTCGGACCAGCAGACCTCCAAGGTCCATTCCAACTCTGTTATTCTGGAAGACAAAAAAGGAAAAATGCGTTCTCTACAGCTGTAAAATCAGCCAGGCTTTCTGTTTTCCTTGGACTTTGTTTACCACCATGATCAGGGTTATTAAATTTCGTGTCTCAATCACTCTCTAGCTGTCTTAACTGCCCCTACGTAGTCTTTCTCCGAAGGAGGAATTTTCTCATGACGGCTTCCTGAGGATTTAAGTCAACAGTGGGAAGCCAAGGAATCTGCTCCCACTAGAGAGAAGACCACATCTTGAAAGAACAGTTATTACCTATGAAAATGTCACTGGGTTTTTTTCTTCTTCTTTTGGAAAAAGAAATGCAGAGACCGATTGCCTTTCCATCAAACGGGGTGAGGAATATTTGAAAAATAAAACAGTAGGAGCCCTTCTGTCATGTACGACTGTTGTTGAGGTGTTGAAATCTTGTGAAGGCCACACTTAAGGGAGATTAAAATTAAAGATTCATTTCCCTGGATGTCACAACAAATATGAGCAGAACATGCCTTCCTTTCCCTGGACCCAGAGAATTCTGTACCATACTGGAATGCATTTTTTTTTTTATCGCAGACTCTTTAAAATATATTAAGTCCCTGGAATGCTTGTTTCTGGACCATAACACAGGAAGTTTGGAATTTCATACTTCATCTTCACTGTGCAGCTGGCTTGTCTCATTTTCAGTTAGATCACTTGGGAAAAACCAGGAGTTTATGAGCGCTTCTTTCTGCCTATTTATCAATAAGTCAATTTTCAGGGCAGGGAGAAGAGACAAGTGACTATAGTTTGGAAAACTTATTTCAGACTTTAATAACGAGCAAATGAAGCTGTTTTGATTTCCTCAGCTCAAGGTGCTTTTAAGAAAAATCAGAATCTGCTCAACGTTAAACCCGACAGTCACAATTCCACATTCAGTTGTGACAGATATAAATTTCAGGAATGTACCATATGGCTAAGTGGAGGGGGAGCAGTAGGGAGGTTAATCTATACAAACAGTTAAGAGCTGTAGATTTGGCATGGTTGATTAGAATGTCTTAGGGCCAGTTGTTTTGGTTTTATTTTTTTGTAATGGGGATGAAACTGTATTTTTATTTTTACTTTTATGTAAAAAAAAACTTATTTTGATGGAATCCTGACTTTGTTATTTTTTTACAATTAGATGGTGAACATATCCAATACATCTTCCTTCTCCTAATTTTCCCCACAATAACCCTGTGAGATGACTTGGGCTGAGTGGGAGTGATTGGCCCAAAGCCAACCAGCTGGTTTTCGTGACTAAGGTGGGATTAAAACTCACTGTCTCTTGGTGATTGGCCCAAAGACATCCAGTCGAATTTCATGCCTAAGGCAGGATTAGAACTCACCATTTCCTGGTGATTGGCCCACAGTCACCCAGGGAGTTTTTGTGGCTAAGGTGGGACTAGAACTCACTAGGTCTTGACGATAGGTTCCAAAGTCATCCCTCTGATTTTCATATACTAAGGAGGGACTAGAACTCACCGTCGCCTGCTGATTGGCCCGAAGTCACCCAATCGGCTTTCATGTCTAAGGCGGGACTTGAACTCACAGTCTTCTGCTTTCAAACCTGGTGCTTTAACCATTACATCAAATTGACACTTTTTTTTTTGCCCTGTATTTTGCTATAATCTTGTAAACCACCTTCACTCAGAAGAAGAAAAGCGGTGCAACACTTATACATAAATGAATACAAGCCCATAAAATCACCAATGTGGTTTTGTTGGAAGACATTTTTGGGATTTACCTCTGTGGTTATATCCAACCATTGATGGTACTTAGAAAGCTGGGCTGAACTTATTTTTTCTTCCTAAAAATGGAAATTTTAAAATTTAAAATTAAAATGGACACCTAACATCAAAAACATCATCAAAAAACACAACAAAGAATGTTCTTTCTGCACCAACTCAGAAAGCTCAAACTGCCCAAAGAGCTGCTGATCCAGTTCTACAGAGGAATTGTTGAGTCTGTCATCTGCACCTCCAACATATTGCATTGGAGTAACTATAACTGTCTGGTTTGGTTCTGCAACCCAACAAGGCAGACACAGACTTCAGAGGATAATTAGAACTACAGAAAAAACCATGGCTACCAACCTGCCTTCCATGGAGGACCTGCATACTGCACGAGTCAAAAAGAGAGCTGTGAAAATATTTACAGACCCCCTCGCATCCTGGACATAAAGTGTTTCAACTCCTACCCTCAAAACGATGTTATAGAGCGCTGCACACCAGAACAACTAGACACAAGGACAGTTTTTTCCCGAACGCCATCACTCTGCTTAACAACTAATTCCCACAACACTGTCAAATAATTTACTAAGACTGTATTACTATTCTTCTTCTCTTCCTTACTAGTATCTCTCTCTTCCCACTTATTACTATAACCATGTTGCTTGTATCTTTCAATTTATACTGTTTCTACTTGTTTCCTAATACGATTTGATAGTTTATTAGTAACCTTGACTACCACTAAGTATCTTTTTATTCTTGAAGAATGTATTTTATTCTCCTTATGTACACTCAGAGCATATGCACCAAAGACAAATTCCTTGTGTGTCCAATCACACTTGACCAATAAAGAATTCTATTCTATTCTATTCTATTCTATTCTATTCTATTCTATTCTATTCTATTCTATTCTATTCTATTCTATTCTATCTCTATTCTACTCTACTCTACTCTACTCTACTCTATTCTCAAAATAGGGTAGGGCAGTAGTAGGTTTCAATTTTGTTCGCTACTGGTTTACTCATGGGTGTGCAATGCTTCTGCGCATGCGCAGAGATGTCCGAATGGGTGGGCGGAGCCTCCCACCACTGCCGCTACTAGTTTGCCCGATCCAGGGCGAACCGGTAGCAACCCACCACTGGGGTAGGGGGAAGTCTAAGACAGGTCTAACAGTCTGATGGCTCCCCAGTCTAGCTGATGTCCAAGGTTATGCTGTAGCTTCAATGCCTCTAATTTTCTTCAATTATTAAAAAAAAAATCTGCTGCATTCTGAAGCTTGAAAGAGGTAAATAATAGTTGTCCTTTCTTACCACTGATCTTAGTTGCCAAACTGGATTCAATCTGAGTTGATTTGAACACAGAGAACATTAGAAGGTACACCGTCTTCAAGAATTGTTTGAACTTTCTTTTGTTTAAAGGCATTTTCTATGTTCTATCCATACCAAAATATCTAAGGGTTTCTTTATTGGAATAGAATCTACTAGGAGAGCTACACAGATTCATTTTCATTATATCCCCAACAAACAAGGATGAAAATTATCTCTACCTCTTTTATCATGAATTCTCAACCTAATTTGGCCCAGTCAAAATGATGGTTTTTCTGAGGGAAAAACGATCAAAACATGTTTTATTTTTTTATTTTTGGGGGGTTAGGTTGTTGAATTCCTTTCTCAGGCCTTCAGATATTCTCAAATTCTCCCCTTCGATTTGTAACCTTTGGGGGGAACAGTATCTTAATTTGCCATGCTTTCTGATCACTTGGGCTTTTTCGGAGCTGAGGTAACATAGCATGCCACATGTTTTCCTAACAAATTGCATTCGGACACTTTCCGACACTTTCATTATTTTAACTGAGGTAATAATTAGTCACTGTCACAGGAGGGAGTTCGGTTGTGCAAATCAGAATAAATTTACCTTGCTGTAGCAGCAGTCACAAATGAAGCAATAAATTAGACATAGCAAAAAAAAATTTTTTATGGACTTAGGAGGTTCCCAATTCAGGAATTGCTGCCTCAAATATAAGGGGGAGAGGAACTAAAGATAATTTCTCCAGCAATCCTTCTTATCATTCAAAGAGGCAACCCTGGAAGGTGTTATCTATGCAATATTCCAGAAGGCCAAAAAACAAAACTAAAACAAAAAAAACCTGCAAAACTAGCAACAAAATACAAGGTGGAAAAACATGAAAATTCCTTTATTTTCAGAAATGGCCCAGTTCATGTCATGAACTAAGTACATGCTGCGCTCGGCACATAATAAATGTAATTTTAATTATAACTTCTATGGAGTCTGGTTGATAAAATGTGTACATATGCCCTAAGAAAGAAACCAGAGTTTATTTCTGGAACAAATATATGGTTTGTGGCAGGGGTGGGTTCTACTTACTTTTGCTACCAGTTTGCAGCAGGGCCGCGCACGTATGCTCGCTTCACTTACACGCACGCACGCTCTTCTGCGCATGTGCAGAAGCATTTTGATAATGTTGGGGTTGGTGGGCGGAGCCTCCCGCTGGTTTTACTACCGGTTCTATAGAACCGGTACGAAACGGGGGCAACCCACCACTGGTTTGTGGATAAACTGCACCCTGGCTTGTTTTAAGTATGGCTTTTCACTAGCCTAATCCAAAATCTTGGCTTATTCTTGAACAAGGTAAGGAATCAAACAAAAATAATGATGGATTGTTTAGTTGATTCCTCATTCCAGGAATCTGGAATCTAATACTAACAGGTTTTTTTTTCTAGGTTGTTCATATTGTGGTTTCAAAAAAGCTTTTGTATTGTAAGAGGATTATTATTTTATCAGTAAAAAGGTAAAGGTTCCCCTCGCACATATGTGCTAGTCGTTCCCGACTCTAGGGGGCGGTGCTCATCTCCATTTCAAAGCCGAAGAGACAGCATTGTCCGAAGACGTCTCCGTGGTCATGTGGCCGGCATGACTCAACGCCAAAGGTGCACGGAACGCTGTTACCTTCCCACCAAAGGTGGTCCCTATTTTCCTACTTGCATTTTTTACCTGCTTTCAAACTGCTACTGTGTTTCCCCAAAAATAAAGACCCTGTCTTATATTTTTTTGAACCCTGAAATAAGCGCTTGGTGTTATTATGGGGGTGGTCTTACTGTTTTGGGACGCGTGGAGGAAGATGCGTTTAAATATTTTCGGGGAGGGTTTATTTTCGGGGGAGGTCTTATTTTCAGGGAGGTCTTACTTTTGGGGAAACACAGTAGGTTGGCAGAAGCTGGAGCAAGTAACGGGAGCTTGCCCCATTACGTGGCACTAGGGATTCGAACCGCTGAACTGCCGACCTTTCGACCGACAAACTCAGCATCTTAGCCACTGAGCCACTGTCATTTTATCAGCCTACTAAAATTGTTTGTTTGTTTGCTTCCCAGGGTTCTTTGATTTGTATGGAGAAATACTTCAGATTCATTTTTTCCCCCAGTTCTCATCCAGTTTGATGAGAGTCAGTTGGCTTTAGAAATTCTCCGAAAGGAGAGAATTTCAGGAAAACCCTCAGGGTTGAAACATAATCTTTTGCTGTTGAAGTTTAAATTCTCTTCTTCAGAAATTAAGGGAGAAATTCTTCTCTTCCCTGGAGGTACTTGGCTAAACCATCTACCCAATTTCTGCAAATTTGGTGAAGAATTTCCAAAACCCATTTTACTCACCCCTTCATCAACTTGCTGATTTTAATAGCTAGCTCGGTCTTTCTCTATGCATCATTGTCTCTCTGTATCTTTATATCTCTAAATTTCTCATGGTGACCTTGTTGCTTTGATGTGTTATTTATACCTCATTACTAGGGGCTATTTCACTTGAAGAATGCTATGGCGATACCATAAATAAACAACATCTTAAGACTTTCTTGCAATCTTTTTTCAGAAGCAACTTTGAAAAACAGAACAAAATATGGGTTATTGATTGTAAATCCAGACACAGTCAAATTTACGGTAGCCTCCTGAAATCAAATAGGCTGTACATAAACCCAACATAATTTTGGTTGATTTTTTTGGTTGCTGCAAAGAAGAGGGGAGTCAACCTAATTTTTCAAAGCACCAGAAGGCAAGACAGGAAGCAACGAATGGAAACTAACCAAGGAGAGAAGCAACCTAGAATTAAGGAGAAATTTCATGACAGTGAGGACAATTAACCAGTGGAACAGAAGTTGCCTTCAGAAGATGTCCATCACTGGAGGTTTTTAAGAAGAGACTGGACAGCCACTTGTCTGATATGATAGAGGGTCTCCTGCTTGAGCAAGGGGTTGGATTAGAAGACCTCCAGGTCCCTTCCAACTCTTTATGTTCTATGTTCAGAAGGCAAGCCATTCCTCTTATTAATTGTTCTCACTATCAGGGAATTAGAAATTAAAAATTAGGAAACTAGACATACCTAAAGGTAAAGGTAAAGGTTCCCCTTGCACATATGTGCTAGTCGTTCCTGACTCTAGGGGTTGGTGCTCATCTCCGTTTCAAAGCCGAAGAGCCAGCGCTGTCTGAAGACGTCTCCGTGGTCATGTGGCTGGCAGGACTCAATACCAAAGGCGCACAGAATGCTGTTCCCTTCCCACCAAAGGTGGTCCCTATTTTTCTATTCGCATTTTTTACGTGCTTTTGAACTGCTAGGTTGGCAGAAACTGGGACAAGTAACGGGAGCTCATCCCATTATGCAGCACTAGTGATTCGAACCGCTGAACTGCCGACCTTCTGATCGACAAGCTCAGCATCTTAGCCACTGGGCCACCACATCCCTTGTAGAAATACCTAATTCCCTTAATTGTTCATTGTACAGTTTAATGTCTATGGAGATTCTTAGTCATCCAGGTCATGGGTGCTTTTAGTCATGCGACTCCCTTTTGCGACCATCTGACCAGCAACGGGGAAGCTGGATTCACTTAACAACCGGGTTACTAACTTAACAACTGCAGTGACTCACTTAACAATTTGTGGCAAGAAATGTCGTAAAAAATGGGGCAAAACTCACGTAATAAATCTCTCACTTAGCAACAGAAATGTTGGCTCCCATTGTGGTCATAAGTCAAGGACTACCTATATTGGGCTAATAGGGACCAGCAGAGATGGCTAATGGCCATTACGCTTTGATTGGCTTTGTTTGCCTTTGTTTTTAAACAGTTGTTTTTAAAGGCATTGAAACGAAACGTCCTCCTTGTGGCGTGAGGACAGGGAAACCCCTGCATTTCATTCCGATTTGTATTTTATATTCTGTCCCTGAAAAAAGAAGTCAAAAGCTTAGCGAGACAGTGACACAATATTCCACCAAGAAAACTCCTTCTCAAAAGAGACATAGCCGAAGGAGAGACAAAGTCAGCAGCACTGCATTCCAAAGGCAGAGTCCTGAGAGCATTGGCTGTAGGGGAGGGGGGGGGAAATTAAATGGCCGCCACGTTCCTTATTAAAATGAAATGCATCTCTTAGGAAGGTCTTCAGGGGTCACTGTTCTCCCTCACCCACTCCTATATCTGCACTGTTTGTATAGATTAAATACCCGGGATATCGCTCAGATGTAAAACTGCATCTAATGTGAAAGCACTACACTGGCTCATAAAATCTATTAAAGTCAGTCAGATGTTCCTGTCGAAGCAACATCCACTTCATTGTCTCGGGGCTGCTGCAATGAAGCATGCAGAGCTGGTTTTGAAAAAAACCTGATTAAAACAATCTGCTGAAAGTAAAGAAGCTCATCACAACAGGACGATGGACTTCAGTTGACTGGAAAGGTTTTTCCGGAGTCCTTGGGAAAAGAAAAGAGAAGAGAAGAGAAGAGAAGAGAAGAGAAGAGAAGAGAAGAGAAGAGAAGAGAAGAGAAGAGAAGAGAAGAAAAGAGAAAAGAGAAAAGAGAAAAGAGAAAGAAAGAAAGAAAGAGGGAGGGAGGGAGGGAGGGAGGGATGGGAGCAGGGGAAGGAAGGAAGGAAAAGAGAAAGAGAAAGAAAGAAAAGAGAGAGGGAGAGAGAGGAAGGAAGGAGAGAAAAAAGAAAAAGAGAGAAAGGGAAACAAAAGGAGAGAGAAAAAGAATGGAAAGAAAGAGAAACAAGGAGAGAGAAAGGAAGGAAGGATAAGAAGAAGCTAGGATTATCAAATATTGGGAAAGGAAGCTGGCTCTGCTTTTTAGGTTCTGATTTTAGGGTTCACCCAGTGGAGGGATTTCACATATGCCCCGTTAAGTTCTGAGTAGCCAGTGGCCAGAAAGGAGACTTGGAGTCACAATGGGAACTTGGATAAAAAATTGGTGAATTCTTTACCAACAATCTTTGGAGAAAAGACTTGAGGGTAAAAAAAGGCAGAGGTTATAATGCCTTCTTAGTATCACTGCACTAGGAATGTTGCAGATGTTCCTGGTTTTTTGCATCTAATAAAGGGGAATGGAAAGAAGGCAAGAAAAAGCCATCAAAAACAGTCCCTAAAAAATGGTATGGATTTTTTTAAAAAATAGAAAAGGGTGGTACCTTTCTTTAAAAAAAATATGGGAGGACTTCCTTGGACTTTTGTGGTGTTCAGATCAGTGGTGGAATTCAATTTTTTTTACTACCAGTTCTGTGGGTGTGGCTTAGTGGGCATGGCAGGGGAAGGATGCTGCAAAATCTCCATTCCCACCCCACTCTGGGGCCAGCCGGTTCTCTGTTCTGCCCCAGCTCTGGATTCCCGAGGATATTGATACACACCAGTGGTCCTAATCAAATTTATTAAGTAGCAAGAATAAACCAAAGTACGGTAAAGATGAGAAGCGAAACATCTTCAAAGAAAAACCAGAAAGTCCAGTTGCCTTTTGAAAAAGCACCTTTGGGACAACCATGACCTAGATGAATGAGAATCTCCAAAGACAAAAGATAAAATGTACAGTAGAACCTCTGGTCACAACACTTCTGACCACAACCAAATCAGGTTCCGACCAAAAAATTCACCATTTTTTTTTCATGGCCGATTTCCCCTTCCGTGCCATTTTTTTTGTGAGCGCCAAATTTCCAAAATTAGGATTCGGGTCACGACCAAATCGAGTTGTGACCCAAAGTTATGTAACGAATTATCGTCATGACCAGAGGTTCTGTTGTATATTTTTATACATATAAATATACATAAATAAATAATATGTTATTATTTTTATTTTTATTAGTCATATTTCTATGCTGCCCACTCTCTGAGGATTCTGGGTGGCTTACACCAAAGACAGTATACTAAATAGCATATTGCCCCCAACAATCTGGGTCCTCATTTTACCCACCTCGGAAGGATGGAAGGCTGAGTCAACCTTGAGCTGGTGAGATTTGATCTGCTGATCTGCTTAACTAGCAGTCAGCTGAAGTAGCTGCAGTACTGCACCCTAACCACTGAGCCACCTCGGCTCTTAATGACAATGTACTCTCAAATGTGGTGACTTATGTATTTGCAGCAAACATGCTGTTCCAGGGATTTCATTGTGATGCATGCATGCATTGTTTGCACTGAAAAACATTTTGAAACTTTTGCGCTTTGATGTGGATGCACAGTTTGGAGGTTCATGCCATCCCATAAGCACACAAAAGCTGACCAACATTTAACACAATTCAGGTTAGCATATTATGTAAATATAGCTGTGTGGTCCACTGAAGAAGAGGAACAAAGCTGCAGTACTGATTGTAACCGTAAACAGGATGGGATTATCATGCAGCTCAGGATACAGAATTTCAGAACACAATGTGGCCTTCAATAACTAAATTTGCTATCTCTTATCGCATGCCCTCCACATGTGTGTACTAATTCCCAGAATCACTGATTAGGAAGTTGTAGACCCAAAACATCTGGAGACCCAAACATCCGATTGGAGAAACTTGGCTTAAAGATGCTTACATTTTCTGGGTGCTCAATGCTGATGTTGCTTTTCTTGTTGCTGATCAGTGGTGGAATTCAAATTTTTTTACTATCGGTTCTGTGGGCATGGCTTCATGGGTGTGGCTTGGTGGGCGTGGCAGGGGGGATACTGCAAAATCTCTTCCCTCCCCACTCCAGGGGGAAGGATATTGCACACTCTCCATTCCACCCCAGTCTGGGGCCAGCCAGAGATAGTATTTGCCGGTTCTCCAAACTACTCAAAATTTCCGCTACCGGTTCTCCAGAACCTGTCAGAATCTGCTGGATTTCACCCCTGTTGCAGATGTTTCATTACCAGATGTTCTATTGATGATAGTACCTGATCTGGTAATGAAACATCAGCATGGAGAGAAGCAATCTCGGAAAACACCCAAGAACCCAACAATTTAACCCAGAGCCACATTTATTCTCCACAACTGCAGATGCTGACATGGGTGACAATGATTCCTTTGTAACTATTTTGAAGGAAAGAAGGGCCTATTGTTCTGAGCCAGGTCTGCCCTGGAAGTGATTATATTTTCCACCCCAAGTGTAGATCAGCAGCCCCAGGAGTGGCAAACAATCTTTTTTGAAATTAAGCTTAATTTTTGGACTGGGAAAGGGGCAGCGTGGGTCTTTTGCAAAGACCACCATCAAATCAGCTGCTGCTTCCTTGTCATTTTCACCACGGCGGTTCAAACTAAGAGTCCCTGGGAAAAGGGGGAAAAAAATTGTCTTGCTACCAAATTGCAATCATAAAGGCATGGCTTTACTCTCTGCGAATTGCTGCAGATAGTGAACTTCTGGGTAATATATAACATAAAGAGTTTAATTGAATCAGCCTGCTGGGTTTTTGCCCAGAAAAAGTGGGAATTTAAATGCTGAGGCAGCTTTAGCTGCCAACATTACCAGTCAGCACTCCTTAGATTGGATTGTAAATAATCTTATTTTAGGCCATGCTAGGCGATTGGGATAAGCTTCTCCTTAAACTTGCTTGCAGAAGTAATTAAATAATTCTAGCATGTAGCAAGATACTTAAAATTAAAAAAAAAAAGAAAAGTAACTTGAAAGCAGCCTAAATTCTTAGGCTATCCTGAATAAATATTTAAGAAGGATTTCCCAGAAATAAGAGGAAGCAACAATGACTTAGGAATTTTAAGAATCCACTTTTCTATGAGCCTGAGCAATTCCAATGATAATAGTTCCTCTATGAATCAAAGATAGCCATGCCAGCTTGCGAGAAAAAAACACAACAACAACAACAGATCCATGATGGGCAATATTACAACTATTCAAAGAACAAGAGAAGGAATGGGCAAGAGTCAGAATTCTCCAGGAGTCACTCAAACAGGCAAATTGTTTATTGCTTGGAAAGTTGAGTGCAAATTATGATGGGGTTGACTCTGTTTTTAAAATATAGTTTATTACAAATATTGGTAAGCCACCTAGTTGTATGACCCTGGGGACAAAAAAGTCAACCTGGTAGACACAACTGTGAGATGGAAGATTCACTTCTTCTTTTTATGTGCATCAATAAATGTAAAAAACACTTTTGATCACATGATAAAGACCACATTTTGGGGGGGTCATTCTCCTACCCCCAAAACATGTCCTGAGTGTAACTAGTGTCAAACTATCTTTTCCTGTCTCCACACCTTATCCTGCTCCAGTTCCCTGGA